>CP025647.1:25243973-25306473 GCA_003576665.1 Ipomoea trifida | reverse complement strand
TTGTGGAGTATGCAGAAGACATTTATAAGTTCACAAGAAAGTTGAGGTAAATCACCTTCTGTCATATTAATGGTGTTTACTGTATAGGGTTAGATTTTATGTTTGATTGCTCTATTACCTTGATGTAACAATAATTCCTTCTTCTTGATGCATTATTTCTTTTGTTCTGATACATCATCTGATGTGCAGGCCCAGGATCTAAACAAAGAAATATTTGAAAAAATATACTACCATGCTCTGATTTTTTTTCTGTGTTTGTTTTGTTTTGGGCTGGGAAGGAGCAGTGGAATATGTCACTTAAAGAGGTGTTTTCTTTAATCCAATTGAAAACAGTTAAACTGATAAGAATATACCAGGTAAATGTCCTTCTCTCATTAATTCTCTTTGATAATGAATTGAAACTTCTCTTCTATAACTTCTCATTTATTGTATAGGGCCAGATTTTATGTTTTGTTGCTTTATTAATTACCATTGGTTGTTATTGAAAATAATAATCACAACATGAACATTCCAGACACTTATACCTTTTAAAGGTATTTTTATTAGGAATAGTGCTTTTTTTTAAAGAAATATTTTAGACGTATTTAGTCTTTTTTCAAGTGTTCTTGTGTAGTTTTTGGTTCTTTCTTTTTATGTTTTCCCTACATTTGGTGTTATTTTCACTTCGTCATATTTGTGACTTTTGTTTTTGTCCATTGCATTTTTCTTTTAATGTGTTTCTGAATGTTTTTGAGTACTTTTCGTTTCGTTATATTTATATATTTTTGTTATTTTTTTCCATGCATTAATTTTTCCATTTTGCCGTTCGTTTTGTTTGCTAGAGTTCTTTTGGCATATTTTTAGTTTGAATTGTGTATTTCATAATGTTTTCTTGCATTTTTCAATTATTTTCGCTTCGTTATTTTTGTACCTTTTGATTTTGTCTGTTGCGTTTTCTTTGAATGTGTTCCTGAATGTCTCAGAGTTCTTTTTATTTTGTTATATTTGTGTGTTTTTTGTTTTTTTTTTTCCGATGCATTAATTTTCTCTTTTTACCGTTCATTGTGTTTTTGTTAGTGTTATTTCGGCATTTTTTGTTTGAATTGTGTAGTTTCGAAGATCGTTATATAATTCAGTACTTTGTCTTGTGTTGTTTTGAGTAATTTTGTTTCTTTATATTTGTCAATGGTGTTTTGCTTTGAATGTGTTCCTGAATGTCCCTGAGTTCTTTTCGCCTCGTTATATTTTTGAATGTATTTTTGTGTTTTCCATGCAATAATTTCTCTTTTTAATCATTCATATTTTCCTGTTAGCATTCTTTTGGCATATTTTTAGTTTGAATTTTGTATTTTCAAAGATCATTTTATAATTTAGTACTTTTGTGCCTTTTCTTTTTGTCCGTTGTGTTTTCCATTTAATGTGTTCCTGAATTTCTTTGTGTTCTATTTGTTTCGTTATATTTGTGTGTATTCTTTGAATGTGTTCCTGAATGAATGTCTTGGAGTTAGTGTTTTTATTTTCTAAAGAGTATTTTCAAAACATTTAGTTTGTTTGTCTTAATTTATATTAGAATTTTCGAGTGTTATTGTGTAGTTTTTGGTTTTTTTTTTCTCTTTATGTTTTTCCTGCATTTATGAGTTATTTTCGCTTCGTTATATTTGTACTTTGGATTTTGTTCATTCTATTTTTCTTTGAATGTGCTCCTGAATTTTTTGGTGTTCTTTTTGTTTCGTTATATTTGTGTGTATTCTTTGAATGTATTCCTGAATGTCTTGGAGTTCTTTTCGTTTCGTTATATTTGTGTGTTTTTTCCCAATGTGTTTTTATTTTCTAAGGAGTATTTATGAAATATTTAGTTAGTTTGTTTTAATTCATAGCATTTTTAGTGCTATTGTGTAGTTTTTGGTATTTTTTCTTTATGTTTTTTTCTGGGTTATTTTCGCTTCAATATATTTGTGCTTTTGATTTTGTTCATTTTGTTTTTCTTTGAATGTGTCCTGAATGCCTTAGAGTTCTTTTTGTTTCGTTATATTTATGTGTATTCTTTGAATGTGTTCTTAAATGTCCTGAGTTTTTTTTCGTTTCGTTATATTTGTGTTTTTTTTCTATGTATTAATTATTTTCCTTTTTCATTGTTTTTGTTAGCGATTTTTTGGTATATTTTTTGTTTGATTTGGGTAGTTCTCTAAAGATTGTTTTGAAATTCAGTAAATAACTTTTAAAGTATTTCTATTAGGCATAGTGAATTCCTTTATTTTCTAAGGATTATTTTCTTCGTTGTTAGTCTGTTTTCCTTAATTTATTGCATTTTTAAGTGTTTTTGTGTAGTTTTGCTTTATTTTCGTTTCGTTATATTTGTTCGTTTCGTTTTTGTTTGAATGTGTTCCTGAATATCTTGGAGTTCTTTTTGTTTCGTTATATTTATGTATTTTTTTTTTTGCATGCATTAATTACCCATTTTTTACTGGTCATTTTTTTGTTAGCTTTCTTTTTGCATATTTTTAGTTTGAATTGTGTATTTCCAAAGAAAATTTTATAATTTAGTAATTCCTTAATTTTTCTTAATAGTTTTGTGTGGGTTGTTCTATTGTGAGTTGCTCTCTCTTGTGTGGTTGTTAATTGAAAGGTAAAGTGGACTCATTGAAAGATGAAGCCATAAATTGCAGTGTAAAGAAAAAAATTAGCAACCTTCTGACGGGTAAAATAATTGATTAATTGCCCAAGAGATTGCTTGCCTATACACGGTAAGTTCTATATTTGTTTATTTTGTCATAATACTTCGCGATGGGGTTATAGTGCATGCTTTCAGTTTTACTATCATGAAAATTCAGGTATTATAGACTTTTTCTCGATCATTCTTTCCACATAGATTTAACATCTAGGCAAGGAGGTTGAACATTGTTAGTGTAAACAGTTAGATCTGCCATCATTCAAAACAACCATCACATTTACAACCACCACGTAACAACGCTGTCTTGAGCACTCAACCAATAGGTATCACATCAGCTTTAGCACTCAACCACAGCTTTAGCACTCAACCAATAGGTATCACATCAGCTTTGTAAATACTTTTCAACATGTTGCTCTCTACACTTCCAATATAAAGAGAATACTCCATTAGCTTATTAGGGATTTCAATTTCATTTATCTAACATTGTATTGGCTAGAACAGAGAATTCCTATCTCGAGGATTCACATCAAGCATTATCTAGAATAAGGAAAGGCCGAGAAGGAATAGAGTAAGCAGGTAAATCTCCCTTTATAAGTTATTTTTTTTATGTGTTTGTTTTGTTTTGCGCTGGGAAGAAGGGGCAGTGGAATAGGCTACTTAAATAGGTGTTTTTTTGAAATATTCTGTTAGTTTGTTTTAATTTGTAGCATTTATTGAGTGCTATTGTGTAGTTTTAGGTTTTTTCTCTTTATGTTTTCTCTGCATTTATGGGTTATTATCACGCCATTATAATTTTGCTTTTGATTTTGTTCTCTTTGTTTTTCTTTGAATGCATTCATGTATTCATGAATGTTCTTGGAGTTCTTTTTGTTTTGTTATATTTGTGTGTATTCTTTAAATGCTTTCCTGATTGTCTCTGAGTTCTTTTCGTTTCGGTATATTTGTGTGTTTTTCTCATGTTTTTGTTTTTCTCTTTTTACCGCACATTGTTTTTGTTAGCATTCTTTCAGTATATTTTTTGTTCGAGTTGGGTAGTTTTAATGTTCGTTTTGAAATTCATAAAGGTATTTAAATTAGGAATAGTGAATTATTTTATTTTCTAAGTATTATTTTCGACATTGTTAGTCTGTTTTCCTTAATTTATTGCATTTTTCAATTGTTCTTGTGTTGTTTTCAATTATTTTCGTTTCATTATATTTGTCCGTTGTGTTTTTGTTTGAATGTGTTCCTGAATATCTTGGTGTTTTTTCTGTTACGTTATATTTGTGTATTTTTTATTTTTTTGTGCATTAATTACCCCCTGTGTTATTAAAGTGGCACCTTTTCCCCCTGAAATATTAAATAGACATTTTTACCCTTAAAATAATTATTTCATTATTTTTTTCTCCAAAAAATTATTACTTATATGTATGGATGATCACGATTCGGTTCAAACCTAACCAAACACTGTAGCAATCATACCGAAATAGTATGAACGGTTCTGGTTACGATTCAGAACCGAAAAAATAAAATTAAATAATTGTTGAACTGTAAACCAGAACTGAACCACATTCATATATAGTGAAAATGATCAAACACTTATTTGATAAATCAGTACGGTTTGATTCCAATTTCGATTTTGAACCGCCAATCAAAACTTATTTATTTATTTTTATAATTTTATTTCTTATTTAAAAATAGTATAAATTTAACAATTATTTTATTATATTTTTTCGGTTCTGAATTGTAATCGTAACCATCCATACTTTTTAAGTTCAAGTGCTACGGTGTTTGATTAGGTTCGTATCGAACGGTAATCTTCCATGCATATTAGTAATATAATTGGTTGGAGAATAAAAATAAATGAAATAGTTAGTTTTAAGGGCAAAAATGTCAATTTAACATTTCAGGGGGGAAAACTACCACTTTTAAAATAACTGAGGGGGAAAAAGTGTCACTTTAATAACACAGGGGGAAAAAGTGCTATATGCACATAACTTAGGGGGAAAAAGTGCCATTTTCCCTTATTATTATTATTATTATTATTATTATTATTATTATTATTATTATTTTTGGTTAGCTTTCGTTTTGCATATTTTTAGTTTGAATGGTGTGTTTTCCCAATTATCATTTTATAATTATAATTTTAAAGGTATTTTTATTAGGAATAGTTAATTCTTTAATTTTCTAAGTTATATTTTTGAAGTATTTAGTCTGTTTGCTATAATTTTATAGCATTATTCAAGTGTTCTTGTGTAGTTTTTGGTTCTTTCTCTTTATGTTTTTCGTGAATTTTTTGGGTTATTTTTGTTTTGATATATTTGTGCCTTTTCTTGTCCATTGTGTTTTTGGAGTTCTTTTTGTTTCATTATATTTGTGTGTTGTTTTAATGTGTTCTTGTATGTCTTGGAGTTTTGTTTTCGTTTCGTTATATTTGTGTGTTTTTATTTTCTAAGGAGTATTATGATTTTTTTTTTAATTTATAGCATTTTTTGAGTGTATCTTGTAGTTTTTGGTTTTTACACTTTTTGTTTTCCTTGCATTTATGTGTTGTTTTCGCTTCGTTATATTTTTGCTTTTGATTTTGTTCATTTTGTTTTCTTTGAATGTATTCCTGAATGTCTTGGAGTTTTATTTTGTTTCGTTATATTTGTGTGTGTTCCTGAATGTCTTGTAGTTGTTTTCGTTTCGTTATATTTGTTTGTGTTTTTCCCATATATTAATTTTCTTTTTTATCGTTCATTGTTTTTGTTAGCGTTCTTTCGATATATTTTTTTGTTTGAATTTGGTAGTTCTAAAGTTCGTTTTGAAATTCAGTAAATAACTATTAAAGGTATTTCTATTTCTATTAGGAATAGTGAGTTGTTTTATTTTCTAAGTATTATTTTCGACATTGTTAGTCTGTTTTCGTATAATTATTGCATTTTTCAAGTATTCTTGTGTAGGTTTGGTTAATTTTCACTTCGTTTTGAAATTCTTTGAATGTGTTCCTGAATGTGTTTCTTTCCGTTTCGTTATATTTGTGTATTTCCCCCCAATACGTTTTTTGTTTTCATGTGTTTGAATTGCATATTTTTAGAGATCATTCTATAATTTAGTAATTCGATCCCTTGTCCTTTTTGTCTTTTGTGTTTTTCATTCAATGTGTTCTTAAAATTCTTGAAGTTTTTTTTTTCGTTATATTTGTGTGTATTCTTTGAATGTGTTTCGGAATGAATGTCTTGAAGTTCTTTTCGTTTCGTTATATTTGTGTGTTTTCCCCCTAATGCGTTTTTTGTTTCCATGTGCTTGAATTGCGTATTTTCATAGATCATTTTATAATTTATTAATTCGGTGTCTTGTCCGTTTTGTCTGTTATGTTTTTCATTCAATGTGTTCTTGAATTTCTTGAAGTTTTTTTTCGTTATATTTGTGTGTTTTCTTTGAATGTGTTCCGGAATGAATTTCTTGGAGTTCTTTTCATTTCATTATATTTGTGTGTTTTTTACCAATGTGTTTTTATTTTCTGAAGAGTATTTTCGAAACATTTAATTTGTTTGTCTTAATTTATAGAATTTTTAGATATTGTGTAGTTTTTGTCCGTTGTATTTTTTTATTCAATGTGTTCTTGAATTTTGTGGAGTTCTTTTTGTTTTGTTATATTCGTGTATTTTTTTAGTGTTCCTCAATGTCTTGGAGATCTTTTCGTTTCGTTATATTTTTGTGTTTTTCCCCCAATGTGTTTTTAATTTCTAACGAGTATTTATGAAATATTTAGTAGCTTGTTTGTTTTAATTTATAGCATTTTTCGATTGCTATATTTATGTTTTCCCTGCATTTATGGTTTATTTTTGCTTTTGATTTCTTTTTCATTCTGTTTTATTTTGAATGTATTCCTGAATGTCTTGGAGTTCTTTTTGTTTCATTATATTTGTGTGTATTCTTTTTTTTTTTTTTTTTTTTTTTGCATATTTTAGTTTTATTTGTATTCCCCAAATTCTTTAATTTTCTATGGAGTATTTTTGAAGTATTTAGTATGCTTTCTTTAATTTTATAGCATTATTCAAGTGTTCTTGTGTAGTTTTTGGTTCTTTCTCTTTATGTTTTTTTCTGTATTTTTGGGTTATTTTCGTTTTGATATATTTGTGTTTTTTCTTTTTTGTCCGTTGTGTTTTTCATTCAATGTGTTCCTAGATTTTTTGGAATTCTTTTTGTTTCGTTATATTTGTGTGTATTCTTTGAATGTGTTCCTGAATGTCTTAGTGTTTCTTTTCGTTTCGTTATATTTGTGTGTGTTTTCCCCATTGTGTTTTTTTTTTATTCTCTAAGAGTATTTTTGAAATATTTAGTTTTTTTTTTTTTTGTTATAATTTTGTTAAAGATGTAAGAGAATTCATATAATCCTCATATCAAGAACTGTACAGCAGTACAGATTACCACTATATATATACATGAATAATCTATAGCCTAACGGGCCTATTGATAAATGGGATTAGGGTTTCAACACTCCCCCAGCTGGTAGGGCTGTTAGCGAACAGAGCTTTCGACAAACTACTCGTGTTCGAGCTCGGTAAGTGTTCGTTTATGTTCGTTTATTAAGGTAAACGAACATTAACAAACAAAATTTAGAGCTCGGTTAATAAACGAACAGAGTCTGAACAGTGGTAAGCTCTTTTGTTAAGTGTTCGCGAACAAGCTCGTTTGTGTTCGTTTAGTAGTGTTCGTGAACAAGCTCGTTTAGTGTTCGTTTAATAATGTTCGCGAACATGTTATATATATATATAATGTAGATTATTTATTGTTCACGAACAAATTGTGTTCATGAACATGTGCAGGTGTTTGGTTATTAAGTGTTCACGAACGTGTTCGTGAACGTAAATGAACATGTTTGTGAACGTGTTTGCTAGCGTTTGCGAACACGTTCGTGAACGTGTTCGTTAACGTTAACGAACACGTTCGTGAACATGTTCGTGAACGTTAACGAACACTAACGAACGCTTAACAAACGAACACGAACAGGATTTTCAAAAACCTTAACAAACGAACACGAACACGAACATCCCAAAATCCTTAACAAACGAACACGAACAGCCTTCGTTCGTTTATGTTCGGTTTGTTAACAGCCCTACCAGCTGGAGAATATAGTTCATATGGAGAATATAGTTCATATGCTCCAAGCTTATTACAAATATACCCAACTCTAGGAACTCTAAGAGACTTTGTTAGAACATCAGCTAACTGATTTGCAGAATTGACAAAGCTAGTCTTAATACTCCCTGATGCAATTTTCTCCTTGATGAAGTGGCAGTCAACCTCAATGTGTTTGGTCCTCTCATGAAAGACTGGATTTGAGGCAATGTGAAGAGCTGCTTGGTTGTCACATATCAATGTCATTTGAGCAACTTGACCACACTGTAACTCTTGAAGTAAGTGCTTGAGCCATGTCAGCTCACACGTGGCAAGAGCCATGGCACGGTATTCAACTTCAGCACTAGACCTAACAACAACATCTTGCTTCTTACTTTTCCAAGATATAAGATTACCACCAATGAGAACACAATAACTTGAAGTAGAGCGTCTGTCGAAAGGACAACCAACCCAGTCTGCATCAGAATACCCAACAACTTGAGTATGTCCTCTATCTTAATAGAGTAAACCTTGCCCTGGTGCTCTTTTGATGTACCTTAGCACCCGAATAGCAGCATCCCAATGAGTATCACAAGGATTTTCAAGAAACTGACTTAATACACTGACTACAAAGGAGATATCTGGTCGAGTTATTGTGAGATAATTCAATTTCCCAATTAATCTCCTATACCTCCCTCGGTCAGGCAATGGCTCCCCTTGTCTAGAAATTTAACATTCAGATCCATTGGATTATCCACAGGTCTACAATCCAACAAACCAGTTTCTTCTAAGATATCCAATGCATATTTTCTTTGAGAAATAACTAAACCACTGTTAGATTGGGTTACCTCAATTCCAAGAAAGTACTTTACACACGTCATTACTCCCAAACCACCTCAACCACAGTCATTGGCTAGGGAGTGGGGGACTGGTGACAGGATAATTGGGCATCAACACCCAACCCGAATCATCAGCACTAACCCGAAGGCAGTGAACGGACGTGAAAGAGGCCGTTACGCATTAAAGAGGAGGAGCCACTCCAACGGCTCCTCAGTATTAATATCCACTTACTGAAGAACATTGAAGATGTCACTTACTGCGCATTGAAGTGAAAGTAAAGAGTCGTTGCACTCAGGCATATAAAAAGACACTCATACTCATAGAGGACACTTGGTTTATCACACGCAACATTACTAAGACTAAACTCACTATTGTACTCACCATTGTACTTTGACACGGAGATTAATAATACAAAGATACCGGTAACATTCTTACCGTCACAAGTCATAATAAATAACCTATTAGGAAGACTGTAAATTACGTGGAATCCATTTTTTAAGATAAACAAGGATGTGATTTTGTAGTAGTATTATGATAAATAATTGAGTAAGGGTAATTCTCCAATTAATGACGAGAATGGTGTTAGGTGGTGTGAGGCTTGTAGCTAGTATTTATTTTGATGAAATTGTGTGCACACATGATATATTAAATGTTTCAAGAATAGTATAATAGAAATATATAGGATTTAGCGATGTGTGTGATGATGTTTTTTTTTTTTTTTTTTTGCATAATATGCGAAATATGAAATGCAAAAAATGTGGTTATATAGTTGGCACATTGACAAACAATGTGTACCATACGTGGATAAATTGTGTGCCAGATGAACGGGATATGAATGATGAATCGTTGGAGGTCGAAGGGTACGAGGTCGATGGGCGCGAGGCTGAAACATGCGAAGGAGAGGACGAGGAACGTATACTTGAATGCGAAGAAACAATAAAACCATACATCGGACAATGATTTGAGACATTAGACGAGGGTGTCCATTTCATATGTTGTAACATTACAATAGAGTACGTTCTTTTTTCCCAAACAATTTGCCTTGAAGAATTTGGTTGTATGAATCCTTACGTGTTAATGAATGTATCCGCACGCAAGAAGAAACTATCAGGCAAACAATAAACATCATCCGGGCACATAAGGTAAACGAAAAATGGTTGACTATTAATAGTCGGATAGGCACACAAGAAAGAAGTAGGTGGCAAATGAGTCGCAAATCCCAGGCCCACAACGGAAGATCGACATCCTAAACCAAAACCAATTGATCTATATATTAGGTTTTGAATAATTTGGGGCAAATGTATAAACCGACATAGTTACAAATAATTTAAAATAATAGACACACAACGAACATAAGGGAACGTATGTACATAACAGTAAAATTGAGGGCAAATGTTGCGAAGCTTCATAACACACAATGAACTTAATTTTACTTCAGCCCAAGATTGGAAGAGGAAATCCATTTAATGTAAGGTGAACTAACAAAAGAGAACGATATTGTGGAGCAAACACAAACAATAGTAAGATAACGTAGTGACATGCAAATATGGCACACAATACATTCAAAATTAGTACACATGGGAGAACGCATGGTCACATGGGAAAAGGTCGTGGTGTGACACAGACTGTCAAAATCTACTATAAAAACAAAACAAAAAAACAATTGTACTGAATGTCTTAATGAACTACGAGCAAAACCAACAGTGCTGAAAACAAAAAGCATAAATGTGTGCCTAACAACTCGCTGAAAACAAAACGCATAAATGTGTGCCTAAAAAGCAAAAGAAAAAACAACTCGTAAGCAACGACTAACAACTCATAAGCAATAACTGCAAAACTAAATCACTTCTTGTGGGTAGCCAAAGGAGGTGACAGAAATCGTAGTGCACGTGTTGCATTGCTTGTACAGTGAGAATTTATACTTGTCGTGCATATCTCTTTCATGTAGTGCAATCGTAAGCGATCAATTGCAGCTTGGTCACCCTTAAAGAGCCCACAATCCCATGCAACTACACCTTCCCCATCATAACTCTCCATATGGCGCATAAGATACACTCCAACGCATCTACCAAATAAGCATGTGAAACCCTAACTCTAACAGTAGGAAACGTTGTCCGTTGTTCTGTAGATAACTCAATATCCGGAGCATCAGGCGAAGGATCCTGACGAACCCCATCCCTAACAACATTAGGACCATCAACAAAATCATCATCAACATTCTCAATCAGAGACGAACACCCCACTGAAGGTGCCCCGCTGATTTTTTGCTGACAACAACAAACACACACAAATGATTACCACAACACAAAGTATAACAAATATGGCACACAGTTAACACAACGTGGCACACAATAGCCCAAATATAATAGTAATTTAAAAAAAGACAATAAAAGAACAAACCAAAGAAACACAATTGAATTTAGAAAAAAAACATAATTTAATTAAAAATCAAATGCATGGTTAACTTTATCTGTACGATTTAAATTTATAAATACACCAAAAATAAATTACCAAAAAAAATAAAGATTGGAAATAACCAACCAAGAAACACACAATACTTAAAAAGGCAAATATTACAACCAGCAAAGGCACACACCTAAACCAACCGTGGAACATTAATTCCTAAACCAACAAAGATTTCGTATAACCAAACAAGGCACACCCTATCACTAAAGACAGTTAAACTTTACAACCCCCGAGGCATAACCCAATAACACATGTGACACACATAATAACCAGTGAAACCATGCAATAATGATCAAAAATAAAGACTAAAAGACCAAAGTATTGAAAATACCAGTGGCACACCCTACTTACCATTGTTATTCATCACATACATACAACGACATTAATTCCTTTCCACCACCAACAACATACGTACGCAGCACACAAATTTCCCATTGGCACACAAATTCTAATCCACGACACACAATATTCTGAACAAAGAAATCAATCTACTATGATACCCTAAATCTTAAACTTTAAAATTTAAATGAAATAAACAAATACAAAAATTACAACCTCCAAACCAAACTGCCAAACTGACAAAAAGTTCCAAAAAAAAAAAAAACAGACAAGTCAAAACATTTTTAAAAAACACACACACACTAAGAACAATAAAAATATTAGAAGCACAATTATATCCTCAAAAACATATACACTCAGCACACAATTTTCCCAATAGTGGCACCCAATTGTTATTCATCCACATACAATATTCTGAAGAAATCAATCTACGATGATATCAACCGCTTTCAACTTTAAAATCTAAATATATATGGGTGACTGTGTGGTCTAGTGGCATCCGGTGTCCCGATTAACACTCCTATATGGATGATGGGAGTGGGTTCGAGCCTGAGATAACTGTTGACTCTGTTGACTCTTTGTGCTTCAATAGGTTGAGAAAGTACTTATAACATATACTACATTGTAACAGAGTAAATAGTACTCAAAAAAAAAGTTCAATTACCATAATTAAAACAATCAGACAATGACAAAACTACCTCCAATCTTTTTTTTTTTTTTTGAAAATAACTACCTCCAATCTTAATTAAACATTAACAGGGTGTTTGGTTGGAAGGAATTTAAATTTCATTCCCACTTAATTCCCACCTAATTCCGAAGGTAACTAAATTCGTCTGGAGGGAATTTTAATTCCCTCATTTTTCATGGAATTAGAATCCCATGCCCCCCTTGGGATTTCAATTCCATGAATTTTAGGAATAAAAAAAAAAGATACTCTTGAGACAAAATTACCCTTATCTTTTTTAACCTAAAATTGATGGCTGACCTTCTCTTTTAGTTAATATCATGTATTATCTTGTTTTCTCATAACTCTTAAATAAAATGACCCACTTTATTTCACATTATTCTTTTCCCATGGAATTGCAATTCATTTCCCACCTAATATATTCCTTCCCTCCAACCAAACGCCCAGTTAAGGACCCAATTAACTAAAATTGACTTAGGGGACCACATTGCAGATCAGACAACATTTGAGAGACCGATTTTCTGTAGGAGTAATCTTGGTGTTGGATATCAAACAATTTGAGTACTTTGCAAATTGGATTGCAATCATAAGCGATGAAATGGTGAGTGATCAAAACAATGGTATTCGTAAAAAGTCTAAATGCTTACCATACTTGGGCATGTACATCATCAAGGAACAAATGTTTATCATCCTTTGGTACTCGTAACATCATCTTGAAGACTTCAACCAAACACAACCTCAATATATTGGTAACTATTTGATATCGTTATTATGAGTTGATCATTGGCAGATTCTTTTGGTTGGTGGATTTGTTTGTAATTTATCTTATGCATATAAGGAGTATGTAGTATAATAATGAGACCATACAATTTCTAAAAACATAATAAGTCTCAATACAGGTTATACCCCTGGTTTAGGTTCGTTTTTTCCGTTAATTTTTGTTGTACCTTATGCTATAAAAATTGTACTATATAATTTTTTGGACAGAAATATCCCTACCGTTATAACTTCTGTTATCTTTTCACATTATAATTACCATGCACATGCATAAACAATATTTTTTCTTAGATTCTTCAATGGTAAGTTTGAATTCATTTAGATTTTAATTAAATATTACCATAGTTATATTTAATAATTTATCATTTCTATAATTCTTACTTCAATAATATATATATATATATATATATATATATATATATATATATATATATATATATATATATATATATATATATATACACACACAAACACACTATTATTTAAAAATATTAATATTATAAATGAGCAACAACATAATGCATTTGCAGTTGAATTGAGAAAAGATTTTTGGATATCAATATGTGGAAGTTGTTGAATTGAGATACTTGAAATCAAGTATTATGTATATCCATATATGAATATGAATTTATAAGGGATATATCTCTAATTAGAAGAAGACTATATTTTTTTCTCAAAAAAGAAAAGAAAAAAAAGACTGTATTTAAACAAATTTTATTCATTTTCAAAGACAAAAATATTGTAATACAACGTTGAGTACCCTTAAAATTACAGTTGAATATATTCATCACAATGAATTTGAATTTCTTGTATTAATTTCAAATGCATACACAACAAAAATTTTACTCGAATATCTATGAAACTTCGACAACTAAAAAAAATGAATTATATCTATTTCAAAATGATTTACTTATTGGGTTTAAATATTGGGCACAAGTGTAGAAAAAACTAGTCATTATATATATTTTTTACTCAAATTAAATTATCCATGGATGCTAATTTATTTCTTAGTTGTATTTCAATTGTCAATTTAATTAATGACATATATTGAGTGCTTGAATTTCGTTGTCCATCGGTCAACAATTAGTCAATAGTCACAAACATTTAAAAGAAATTTAGGAAACCTCGGCCATCCATACATTGAAATGCACCCTCTGCCGGATGTACTTGCTTCATGTTGCTCCATTCCGAATTGCATCTCAGCATTGTTATATAAACTCCCTTCATCCACAATCTAAACTCATCCACAATGCCATCTTTCTTCTCTTCTTCTGTCCATTGTAATTACAAAAAAGTAAAAATAAGAAGAAGAAAAAGAAAATAAAAAAGGAAAGAAGAAGAAACAGAGATTTATAACAAGGTAGAGGCCGGGCCGGGGGAGAAAGATGGCAGGTAACAATTTAGTCCTCCCCTTGGTGTCTATCTTCTTAGTGGTGGCCGTTGTGTTGGGAGCCGTTTTGGTGTTGCACATAGGCAGCAGCAACGATGCACCATCCAAAAACAACAATCAAATTGTTTCCACCGGCTACATGAAATCCGTAACTACTTTTTGTCAATACGCGGAGTACAAAGACTCATGCGCCAAGAGCATCTCCCCAGTGGCCAAAAACCAATCCGCCACCACTAAGGACTTCATCCTCGCGGCCCTTAAGGCTACGATCGAGGAAGTGACCGAGTCCCACAAGCTTGTCGTGAATACGCAGGTTGACGAGAACGCCGATCCGTACAGTCATATGGCCCTCGAGGATTGCAAGGACATGTTGGAAGATGCGATTGACGACCTAGAGGCCTCCTTGTCTGTGGTGGGAGATAGCTCACTTCAGAACCTCAACGATCGCGGGGACGAGCTGCTCAATTGGGTGTCTGCTGTGTATGCGTATCAGACGACCTGCACGGAGCAAATCGAAAAGCCCGAGTACAAATCCGCAATTCAGGATGGTATGATCAATGCCACTCAACTCACCAACAATGTAATCAATATCATAGCTGATATGGCCAAGGTCCTAGAGGCATTCAACATCACCAAAGCTGTGGACTTGCTTCATTCCGGAGCTGCCGCGACTAGTACTAGTAGTAGTAGTACTAGTAACTCTACCACAACCACTAACTCTCGTCGCCTCCTCCAAGAGGATGGCGATTTCCCGTCGTGGTTCCCTGCTGCAGATAGGAAACTATTGGCCGCACAAAGAGCAGGGAAATTGAAGCCTAATGTGGTGGTAGCCAAGGATGGTAGCGGCAAGTTTAAGTCAATTAAGAAGGCACTAAAGGCCTACCCGAAAAAATATAAACGAAAATACACCATATATGTGAAGGCTGGAGTGTATGATGAAACTGTTGTGGTAAAAAAGAAGATGCATAACATTTTCATGTACGGAGACGGTGCTGGGAAGACTATTATCACAGGGAAAAAGAATTTCGCCTTCATGAAAATCACCACCTCAAAAACCGCGACCTTTTCGGCTCTAGGGGAAAGATTTGTGGCACGCGGAATTACCTTCCGCAACACCGCAGGTGCGGAAGGGCATCAAGCCGTGGCTTATCGCAGCCAGTCCGATATGTCAGCCCTTTTTGACTGCTCAATTGAGGGATACCAAGACACCTTATATTACCACACCTATCGTCAATTCTACCGCAACTGCGTCATCTCCGGTACCATCGACTTCATCTTCGGCAAGGGGAGTGCACTAATCCAGAACAGTGTGATCATTGCAAGGAAACCCTTGGCAAATCAATTCAACACCATTACTGCCGACGGCAAAGCGCTGGCGAAGGCGAAGGGTGGAGTGGTACTCCAGAATTGCCGAATTGTTCCTGAAGCCGCGCTGTTCCCGTCGAGGTTCAAGTTGAAAACTTACTTGGGAAGGCCTTGGAAGGCGTACTCGACGAGTGTGGTGATGGAGAGCCAAATAGGTGATGTGGTGAACCCGATTGGGTGGAAGGTTTGGGACGGGGAGAAGTTTGAGGACACTAGTATTTGCTGGGAGTATAAGAACTTTGGACCAGGCGCAAACACGGTTATGAGGAATAGAGCTTTCAAGAAATGGGAGGTGGTTGGTCCCATAAAAGCCAGACAATTCACCGTTGGATCTTGGCTCAACGGAGATAGCTGGTTGCCGGCCACCGGGATACCTTTTGCCCTGGGTTTCACTAGAGGATAGATCTTATAATAGATGATTGAATTAGATTTTGTCATGGCTGTATATATGTAGTTTTTGGAACTAATTAATAATTAAACTGCTAAGATGTATGTGATGTATTATTATTATTATTATATTAACAAGTCAGCATTGGTGTGGCCTATTCGATCTCCCATGCCGAAAATTTAATTTCTTCTTTTGTTGTTGTTTTTACTTTGTAAAACCTATATCGATATTGGACAGTCATATAGAATGCACCCAATTAATTTAAAATATGAAAGAATGCACTTAATTTAAAATACTAAAAAAATAAAATAAAATAAAATAACCAACAGCGCGCAAATGGAGAGGAACATTTTTCCAAACAATGCCTACCATGGAAAAGAAATGATAAGTCAGGACAAGATCATATCAGGAGTTCATGAGAAATTAAAATATTATTATTATTATTTGAAATAATGGTCAAATGAGCTATCAAACTCCACATCATAATGCAATTAGGTCATTCAACTTAAAAATTATGCAATTGAGTTCTTAAATTAATCAATTTCATGCAAGTAATTCAATTTACCAGTTCCTAACAGGTTATCAAATTTAAAAATATTTTAAAAATAAGTTTAAATAAATAAAAAAAAACACTTCAATCCGGAGACGAATGCCAATTTTATATCCTAATGGCCCTTTGGTAGGTATTAAATAATCCTGCTTATTTTTTTTTTTTTTTTTTGAAGATTACTAACTCTATTACAATGCAATATATGTTGCTAACTACTTTCTCAACCTATTGAAGCTTTTTAGGGTTTGATGCCACTTGACCACAAGGTCCCTGGCAAATAATCCTGCTTATGATTGTAAACGAAATTAAACTATTAATTTTTTATAAATTAGTGAACCAATTGACTAGTGAGATATAAAAAAAAAAAAAATTCATTGATGCCAAAAAGAAGAAGCAAATTTCTCCCTTTTTGGGTTTAATTGAATTTTATTATTAATTTAATCTTAAAAGATAGTAAAATATGTCTTCAAATAAAAATTTAATGATATTGTACCGTGCTAGTAATTATATCATTGTAATGTCAACAAAACTTATAAACTATATAAGTTGTTAATTTTAATTGTACTCATTAATTTTAAAATATATCAATTCATAATAGTGCACAACTAATTAAGTTACATGTGGTGAAGAGAATAAATTACGTTATACAAATACAGATGATGTAATATATATGGAATTTCTAAATACTTTTGATTATTAAATTAATCAGTCATATATATACATTGATCCCATGAATAACGCAGTTCATTCATCAACAGTTGGTCACAAACATTTAACTGAAATTTCTGAAAAGTTGGGCATCCATGCAAATGCATACACTCCCATCCTTGTTTCACGTTGCTCTATTCCGCATATCGCCTCCTTGCATTGTTATATAAACTTCCTTAATCTACAATCCAAACCCATCCCACATCCCCATCTTTCTCTTCTCTTCTTCGGTCCTACCGTATCAATAAATGAAATAAGGAAAGAAGGGAGGTTATTACATAATAATAACCAGGAGAAAGATGGCGGGTAATAATAAAATAATCATCCCTTTGGTATCCCTCATCTTAGTGGTGGGTGTGGTGTGCGGCGCCGTTTTGGTCTTAAACATGGGCGGCAACGATAATGCACCCTCTGGCAAGGACAATAATGGTATTTCCAACGGTTCCATGAAGCACGTCACTACGTTTTGCCAATACGCCGAGTATAAAGACGAATGCGCCAGGAGTATTTCTCACGTGGCTCACAACCGCTCCGCCACCACTAAGGACTTCATTTTTGCGGCTATTGAGGCTACACTTGAGGCGGTCCATAAATCCCACCAGGTTGCGGTTAACACCGAGGTCGACCAGGGCGCCGACCCGTATAATCATATGGCTATTGAGGATTGCAAGGAATTGCTCCAAGATGCTATTGCCGACCTTCAGGCTTCTATCTCGGTTGTCGGTGACAGTGAGCTTCACACGCTCAACGATCGCGTGGACGAGCTTCTCAACTGGATGTCGGCGGTGTACGCTTACCAAACTACCTGCACGGAACAAATTGAGAACCCGGAGTACAAATCCGCCATTGAGGATGGCATGATCAACGCCACCCAGCTCACCAATAACGCAATCAATATCATAGCTGAGATGTCTAAGGTCCTAGAGGCGTTCAACATCACAAAAACCACCACGACCGATTTACTCCATAAGGGAGCTAACAACAACCCCTCTCGTCGCCTCCTCGAAACTGATAATGAGCATTATTTCCCAGAGTGGTTCCCTGTTGCAGATAGGAAACTTTTGGCCGCGCAGAGAAGAGGGAATTTGAGGCCTAATGTGGTGGTGTCCAAGAATGGTGGAGGCCAGTTTAAGACCATTACTGGGGCACTAAAATCATACCCAAAAAAGCACAAAGGCAAATACGTTATATACGTGAAGGCTGGAGTGTACAATGAAATTGTGGAGGTTAGCAAGAAAATGAAAAACGTTTTCATGTACGGGGACGGTGCTGGGAAGACTATTATCACTGGGAACAAGAACTATGCCCTCATGAAAGTCACCACTTCAAAAACAGCCACATTCGCAGCTCTTGGGCAAGGGTTCGTGGCGCGAGGAATTACCTTCCGCAACACCGCAGGTCCAGAAGGGCATCAAGCGGTGGCTTATCGTAGCCAGTCTGATATGTCAGCCCTTTTCGACTGCTCCATTGAGGGATACCAAGACACCTTATATTACCACACCTATCGTCAATTCTACCGCAACTGCGTCATCTCCGGTACCATCGACTTTATCTTTGGCAAGGGGACCGCACTCATCCAGAACAGCGTCATCATTGCCAGGAAACCCTTGGCAAATCAATTCAACACCATTACAGCTGATGGCAAAGAGTTGGCGAAGGCCAAGGGTGGAGTGGTACTCCAGAACTGCAAAATTGTTCCTGAATCCGCGCTCTACCCATTGAGGTTCAAGGTAAAAACTTACTTTGGAAGACCTTGGAAGGCTTACTCCACAACCGTGGTGATGGAGAGCCAAATAGGTGATTTGTTGAGCCCACTTGGATGGAAGATTTGGGATGGGGAGAAGTTTGAGAACACTTGTCTCTATTATGAATATAGGAATAGCGGACCAGGTGCAAATACGTCGAGGAGGAATAGAGCCTTCAAGAAATTTGACGTGCTTGGTCCCATAAGAGCCCGAAAATTCACTGCTGGACTTTGGCTTGACGCAAACCACTGGTTGCCTGCCACTGGGGTACCTTTCGCCATTGGTTACACTAAATAGGTAAATATGTTTGGATGGAATTCTCTCGGATCGCATGTATAAATTGTTATTAAATAATAATAATAATTTCATTTATATTGGATAATTATATTTAATTAGTTTCATTTTTACTTATTGCGGATTCAAATCTAATTTTTTTAATTCGACAGTTCGATCTATAATATGATTTTTCATTCATGGATGTTAATAAGAATCATCCATGTAGAGCACTTTAGGATGTTAGTTCAAACGAGGAAAGACTTACGGTGAATATACCTAGGCACTTAGAGATAAGCACACACTTGTCCGTATATTAGTGGTTATCAACCTATCTACTTATAGGGCAGGCTAATTAATTTGAACAAGTTGAAGTCGTTCATATATAGCTGTTGAAAAGGGTTGGTGGGATGGGGATCGCTAAAGCCCGCCATATAGCGGGGCCGGACTAAAAAAACCTGCCAAAATACGAGCCTACGGGAGGTTGGTCCGTCTTGCCTCGCCTTAAGCCTGCGGGCCTGTCAAATTTTAAAATTTTCAAATTTAAATAAAAATTAATATAAAACACAATAAAAATATACAAAAATAATTTGGGTAGTTTAAACATATATTAATGCATTTGTAATTTTTTAAACACAATAATAACAAATAAATAATGTTTAATCAAGTAAATAACAAATACTAAATTATTTTGAACTTGATTATATATATATATATATATATATATATATATATATATATATATGTATTACTGTAGCTTTTTTATTTTAATAATTTTTTTAATTATATATTTGGCGGGTCCCGTCGGCCCGCTACGTCAAAGCCTTCAGAGGCGGGCTAAAAAGCCCGCTAAAATACGGGTCCAAAATATAAACGCCCCCGCTTTTTTAGCGAGTGCGGGACGGCTAAGCCCGTTTTGACCGCTCTACATTCACATATTAGTTTTATAGTTACAATTAGTTTTGACTAGCTATATTGTTCCATGCGATGCACGGACTAATATTATAAAATTAAAATGAAATGTTGGTTTAAAAAGAGAATAAGAAAAGATAATTTTTAAAATGTAATATATTTAAAGCACAATTTAAAAATTATTAAAACCTCTTTGTAAACTACAAAACTACATTAGTAGTAGAAGAAGTACAACTACTTTTTGAATCATCGCAAACTAAAATCTTCTAGTTGTCTAGGAGAAGCTGGTATGAGAATTTAGGTGTATGGACATTTGCAAGTACTGTATTGGAACCATCTATGTCAGAACTGTAATATGTCTTTCCTTCCCCTTTAGTCAAGTGGACATATATTGATTAACTTCATTCATGACCTCCCTACCATCAGTGAAGTTTGGGAACGTACTCTAAACAACCGTGACAATAGGATCACCATTTGATTTCAACAAAATTTCAGATGGGATATCAATCTCACGTAACCATCATTATCTTCTCCAATAGTACCATCACCTATAGAAGCAAATCAGTTAGCAAATTGTTCTGATTTCTGTTGATCCATACTCGGTTCAATATTATTTAATCTCAAATTCTTAGTTAGGCGCATCACTTTACAATGATTCCATAGGTATGATGAATTTATAGTTGCAGAGGCAATGTCTTGTCTTGATCCTTTTGGCAATTTAATTGAAGTCACCACCTAATACCATAGTCTTCCCCCCAAAAGTCTTATTAGTACTATCATCATTCACAAACTATACATCTATCATTGTTCGATCCAAAGCCTCAAAATAATGTTTGCGCATCATTGGTGCTTCATCCCAAATGATCAATTTAGCTTGAAGAATTGGTTATGCTAATTGGCTACCTTGATGAATATTGCATGTAGAGTCTTCATTGATAGATATCAGTATTGAAAACCTGGAGTATGCAGTGCATCCACCAAGCAGAAGTAAAGATGCTATACCATTGGATGCCACATTGATAACAATACGATATTTTGCTCTAATACACGCAGATAGTGCCCTCCAAAGAAATATTTTTCCTATCCCCCCATATTTATAAACAAAATACAATCCGCCCTTGTTTGAATAAACATATGAAATAACAGCCTCATAGATCGCTCTTTTATCTTCGGTTAGTTTTGAATTGAGTATGCCGCTCTCTTCAGATAGGCAATCACGATCGTATGATAACTCTTCCCAAATCAACCGATTCTTAGTCATAAAACTATTTCCTTTAGACATTAATGGCATGTTTAAATAAATCTTTCAAACTCTTATTGTAAAGTAATAAGAGCTTTTCCAACTGCAACAGTTCAACCTCCTTTTTCTCTTGATCATTTAGTAACAATTCTAGAAAATGTTGAAGAGAAATTTCAAGAAGATTAAATTAAGGCAAAAAAGATAACTAAATTAACATATTGGTTTGTAATACAAAAAATAAATATTGTAATATGAATGCCTGGTTGGTTCAATAATTTTCGTCGATTGTGTTGAGCATCCTCAACGAGATGTGATCATACCTCGTTCCACACTATGAACTGCCAAAATGGGCAGTAACAAGAGAGAGAGCGAGTGTGTGTGTGCGCGCATTGCTATTTTTGCGGTAGTTACAAAATTATTATCCACATCTTAATTTAACCAAAACATTTCAAATGTTAAAAGAAATAAAATGATCCAAAAAATTAGAAAGTTATTATCCACATCTTAATTTAACCAAAACATTTCAAAAGTTAAAAGAAATAAAATGATCCAAAAAATTAGAAAGTTCGTTACTGCTAATTGAGTTTTGATTGTACCTTTGCGGCTTTGCTCACTCCCACTATATATATATATATATATATATATAAGGAAAGTTGTAATTTATGCATCTCCATAATACGCCAATTATAAATGTTATCCCTGAATTATTAGTGGTGGAAATATTGTCCCTCAATTTTTAAAAATCGTACATATATTGCCGCTCCCGTGGTGTAAATATTGCCCCTCCTTCGTTACGGAAGAGGCAATATATGTAACGTTTTTGAAAATTAAAGGGCAACATTTACACCACTAATAATTCAGGGGTGACATTGATAATTGATATATTATGGATGAGGCATAAATTACAATTTTCTATAATATATATATATATATATATATATATATATATATATATATATATATATATATATATATATATATTCTAGTTAGTAGTTACAACCATCAACCCAGGGCTTAGGTACATCCAAACACGGAAAATGAATTCATTTTCCAAAAAATAACTCATTTTCCATAAAACGTTTTCCAGAAGTCATTTTCCTGTTTTCCAAACACACCCTTAGTTAGCTAGTGTACAACCCGATTCGCATTAGGATTGGTAAAGTTAGTATTGAAATGTGCTATGCTGGAGAAGAATACACCGATTTGTGAATGTTGAGAGCATTGAAGCGTTAATTGAGTTTTGATTGTACCTTTGCGGCTTTGCTCACTCCCACTCGCTCCTTCACCTTCCCCTTCCCCCCAAAAGGTTGAATCCACTCGCTCCATTCAGAAGGACTGAAGGAGGAGGCTCCTGTCTTTTGTCCGACTGTGGAAGACGATAAAGATGATGAGGACTCAGGTTCAGCGTCAAGGGTTTTGGCGGAGAAATCATATATCCCTTCTTCGGGAGTGGTTCAAACCACACAAGGGTTTTAAAGATAAAACCTTTACGGCTGTTGTTGTTAATCCACTCGGCTCTGCATCTGTAACATCTATCCCTTCCGTATTCAATCTCGTTCGCTTCTGCTCTACTGGTCAGCTCTGTTCTGTTCCACCATTATATATAGTCTTCCTATTTACACCGCTCACTATCCCCTTTTGGCCAAAATGACAGAGTTGCGACCACATCTATCACTTGACCTTGTCAAGATAATGGATCAGCGGTTGTCTTCTATTGAGAGCAGGACTTCCTATCTTCAGAGTGTTCTAGATCAGGTAATCTGTAATCACAAGTCTACTTCATTTCTTTGCGATTAGTCATAGTATTAATCGAGCTCTTTGAAAGCCTCTTTGTAATACAACTCTTTTTCTTCTGTGCGGAACACTTCAATATATGGGTTGATTAAAGACAGCCAGAATTGTCTCCTCCTGAATATTCAATGACCAACAAGGAGCTTAGGAAACTCAGAGATGTAATGCAACTCATAACTGAACTCAGGGCTAAACAGAAGGTACGAATATCTTCCCTGGCCTTTTTTTCCTGGTACATTCATATTTCTAGCTTACTAAGAATATGTGTAATTTAAAGCCTATGAGTTTATGTTTCTTGGCTCTGCAAAAATTAAAAAAAAAAAACAATAAAATTACAAATCTTTTTGCTAGTAGGAAAAAAGATTGTTCTGTTTGATTTTGGTTCTGGTTTAGTGTACTCTGGATCACTCTATATGTCTGATCATGGTTAAATGGTGGAAAAAACATGTATTCTCGTGTTTTCTCACTTCTGGGCACTATTTTTACTTGCATAGTATTTTGTAAGGCCTTTATGTTTATGATGGTTAAATCATTAACATTGACATAATTTATGTCCTTCCTTTCTATATGTTTTAAATATAATGGATTTGTTGCCCTTCGAGATGGCTCAATGACCACTCTTCTTCTTCTCATTTTCCTGATGTCAAAACTGAAAAGGCAGAGGCTTATATAAAGTTGTTACTCACCCCTCTGTGTTCTCTTCACCCAAAAAATGGTATATTTCAATATTTCCCTCCTCGTGTGAGGGTCTCAATTAAATGACAACGATTGTTCTTGTGATTTATTTATTTATTTTAAGTTTGTGTTTCCTTTCAATTGATCTTACCATCTGTTATATTTTCCCTCCATCTGTTTTGTGATACTTTTTTTTTTAATTGTAGGAAATTGGGGAACTAGAACTAGTAATTTCTGAATGCCAAGATGATAAAGAGATGCAGAAAATGGCTTCCGAAGAATTGAGCCAGGCCATAGAAGGAGAGAAGAGGCTGCAGTATCTTCTTCTGAAATCACTACTACCAAAAGATGATGCTGATGAGAGAAACTGCATTCTGGAAGTGAGAGCAGGTAAACAATTTTCATCCAAAATTATTTGAAGTATACTTTCATGGGAGTATCACTAAACTCAATGGAATTAAGCTTTAAACCCGTCTAGTTGGGGGTGCTCTACACTGGTTCTCTTTCTCCACATCTTGTTGCTCTCTGGCTTTAATTTCAGTTTAGTGACTGAAGAAATTTGTGTCAGGAACTGGAGGTGAAGAGGCTTCTTTGTTTGCTATGGACATATTCAAAATGTGGGTTACTGCACTGCTTTTTGTTTTTAAGGGTCCTTTTTTGTTTGTCGTTTATGATTCCATCCCTGCACAAAATGCATCAGGTATGAAAAGTACTCAATGAAGAAAGGTTGGAAGTTCGAGATTCTAGATGTAGCTGAATCTGATCTCAAAGGATACAAGGTCGGTCAGCCACACCTTTTTGACAAAGACTAGTTATATATTTGGGACCAAGAAAAATTGTTCAGTTTCTAATGATTAATGACAAGGGGTACCCCTTTCGCAGATGATGCAATGCTATAATTGGGTTATGTTACAACTTGCATAATTAAAATTTTTTTAAAAAGTTAATATCCAAAATTTCTTGCCAGGAAGCTAGTGCAGCTGTGTCTGGAACTGGTGTGTATGGAAAATTAAAATTTGAAAGTGGTATTCACAGAGTTCAGGTACTTTTGTCTCGAAATTTGGTGTTGTATTGAAATATACTTGAAGAAATCTAATTCTACTATTTGCATTCATGTTCCTTCTTTTCAGAGAGTTCCTGCTACAGAGAAATCTGGACGTGTCCACACAAGTGCTGTGTCTGTTGCAATACTCCCTCAGGCAGATCAGGTGTGGATTTATTTTATTTTATTTCATTTTAAGTTGATGGCGCTGAGGATTCTTTTGTATCGCAAGCATGGTTAGTGACTTTCACAAGCCAGTGTGTGTGTCAAATAGAGAGGTATTGGTGGAATGGTGTAGTCCCCCCTCATCTCTCTTTATTTCAGTCTTTGGCCCTTGTTTGTTTTATATGTAAAATTTCAGGGGAAAAGAAAATCTATACTGGGTACAGCCTACAGAGATACACATAATGTATATATGTACAAGAGTCCCCACCTTTTTTCTGTCCAAGATGGAAACAGGTCTAGTTCTTTATGGGCGGTTGAACAATTTAAACTGGGGTGAATGTAGCCATTCATGGAGTATAATGAATGTGAAAGCATAACTCTGAAGAAAATCATAATATATACAAAATCAAAAGAGTCACGCATCTTACAATTAGGATTTACTTGTTTCAAATACTCAACTTGCGATTATGGTAATTCAAATTGTGCTCCCTGCTTGATTGGATTTTCTGAGTTCGGGCTTCAACTTTTAAGTAACCATGTTAATGCTTCTGCAGGTAGACGTTCAGTTGAGAAATGAAGATCTGAAGATTGACACGTATAGAGCTGGTGGTGCTGGAGGTCAGCATGTAAACACCACTAACAGTGCTGTTAGGATCACTCACATTCCTTCAGGGTTGACTGTTGCCATACAGGATGAGCGATCCCAACATATGGTAAGGGAACTGAATGATTGATGATTGATGATTGATGATTTGAGCATTCTTGGTATGATGTAGTATTTACTATATTAGTTTGATTAACATTTTGGCATATGGTTAAAAGCATTTAAACAACCAGCTCTTATTTGTATGTCATGACTGACATATATGCAGCTCACTGTAGAGTGCCTACATTTTTGTTATCACATATTCTCGTTTCTTATTTCTGGAACATTCTTGCACTACTTTTGATTCTCAAATGCTTGTGTTTCCCCATTTGTTGTGTCTGTCTTTCCCAGAATAAGACCAAAGCTCTTAAAGTATTATGCGCAAAGCTCTTTGAAATGGAAAGATGTAGAATTCAAACTAGTAGATCAAAACTCCGTTCAGAACAGGTAAGAGCAGTCTTTGATTGCTTGGTGTGTGTAGGATTACTTTTACTCTATTTCACCCATCATAAAATGGTTTTCCCAAAACCTTGAGCAGATTGGCAGTGGGGACAGATCAGAGCGTATTCGAACTTATAACTTTCCTCAAGGACGGGTTACTGATCACCGAGTTGGCATTACTAGTCATTGTATAGATGATATGATGCAGGGAGAGAGTTTGGACTGTTTTATTGATGCTCTTCTTTTGCAGCAGGAAATGGACGCCATAGCATCTTTCAGCTGCTCGCATAATACTTGTAGCTAAGTACCTCACAAAACATATATCCTTTTTATCTCTTACATTTGTTGAGATCATCATGGCTAGTTGGCTACCCCAAATGTTAGATTTGAAACTACTTTCAAGTTCTTTATTTGGTCAATCGGATTATCTATCCTTCCCCCACCCCGAAATTTCACACACACACATATATACATACATAAATACATGCGAGTGTGGAGGTAGCCACATTTCATACTCCTGGCTATTTGAGCAAAAGAAACTTGGATATGATCCAAAGTAGTAAAAAAGTAGTGTAATAGATCAGTAAAAATCAAATCTTTGCTGCTTGCTCAGTATCAGTAACCACCACCACCCCTTTGGGGTGGTTTTAAGGTTTTAGGGGGTAGGGGAAATTGACAAGACAAGAAAAACACATTATGGATTTTGAGTAGATGTAAGTATAACATCAAACTCGCTCAGCGTCCATTCTGCCACTTCATCTTTGTCACTAACAAAAATTTCAGTTCCGACATCAAGTGATGTCCATATTCTTCTTGCAGGAGGGGTACCTGGATCCTGCATATCACAGCCTAAAATTACTCCACTAGTTGTGTTTTGAATTTTCTCTTAGTTTGCATTTTGCAATCATCAAACTACAAGATACACTCACTCAAGTACCTGATAGAAGTAAAGCCTGCTTGAAAGCCCACCGACATCAAGCTCCCAAGTTCTTCCATCCCCAACCCACCCGTGTCCTTGTTTGGTCGGGTAGCCATATTCTTCCCATATAGGGTGAGGCAACAGCTGAACCAGTTCCTGTGCCTGAGGATTGCTGTAAGGATCGCAGATGCTGTATGGTTTCTCGAGGTGCTGGGCATTCCCCGGGGCACAATAATAGTGATAAGCAGCGTAAGGAAAGTGAGCTGTGTCATTTCTGTGGATTTTGGTATCATTGGGGGTGATGTGGTAGGGTGGGCAATTTTCAACATGATTTGGGGTACACCAAGCAGGAGTTGCTGGATTGATAATCATCTCACTGTATCTGGTGATATCCGTAAGCACATCTCCATCACAGGGATCACCATTGTTCTTCCAACAGCTACCAATATCAATCAAGTAAAACTGGCTCTTAGCTCCTCCCCCCTTCTTTACATCCAAACTCAGTCTCACCTTGAAGTTGGGAGACTCGGGAAGCTGCACTCATATAATAAATAAATAATTACTAATTTTAATTAAAGACTCCCCAGTGGGCTCAAATTTTGGTTCTTAAAAGAAAATCAACAGATATTACATTATAATAGAGTCAGTAGTACTCAAAAAGAATAACAACAAATTAAGTTGTGAATTGGTCAGGTCGGGTCATGCCTGCTGCCTGCCGGCAAGACTTTTTGCACCAAAGGTTCACATGATTAGAAACTATTCATTCAGTAATGACTGATTTGTGCACAAATAAATATAAAATAGGTTTGATGATGTGATTTATTTGTTTTACGTAACTAAGCAGTTTGCAAGTGGATACGTAATAGTAACGCTGCCGATTTTTGCTTGTTTGTTCTCTTGTTTCCCAATGATATCATCCATCTACGGCGACTTGTAAAATTTCCTTGCTAGGGGCCAAGGGCCTTGTGGTCCAGTGGCATCAAACCCTTCCCTGTATACGGGGGGTGGTGGATTCGAGCCTCAGTGGAGGCGTTGCTAAGTAGTAGTTTATGAACAGATACTACACTGTAATAGAGTCAGTAGCATTCAAAAAAAAAAAAGGGAAAATTGTAATTTTTGCCCTTCCATAATATGCTAATTATCAATGTCACCCCTGAATTATTAGTGGTGTAAATGTTGCTCCTCAATTTTTAAAAACAAGCCCCTCCCGTAACGAAGGAAGGGCAATATTTACACCACGAGAGGGGCAATATATGTACCGTTTTTGAAAATTGAGGGGCAATATTTACACCACAATAATTCAAGGGTGACATTGATAATTGACATATTATGGAGGGGCATAAATTACAATTTTCTCATAAAATAACAACACCAATAATCTTTTCCAAAAAAAAAAAAACAACAACAACAATAATGCTGGTGGTACCAACTCAACAACCGTCCGTTCTGGGGTGATGGTTATGTGCACTTGAAAAGGTAAAAGGAAAACAATCACGTGGCTGTGGCACTGAACCAAACCATGTGATGTGCCATGGGGTTTTGCTATCAAAAAAGGAAAAGGTCATTCCTGCTGTGCTGTGCGGTTGTGCAGTCAAGCTCAATCAAACCCGTGAAAATTAATAAGCAGAAAAGGCCAAACCTTAACAAGTGCATGAATACGCACAGACTGTGTGTGTATGCATTGGGAAATCGATAAAGATGCAATGCAGGAATGAGTGTTAGGTAACTCGTGAGAGAGAGAGAGAGATTAATATATTAATGGGAATTATGAAAGATTAGATTTAATTAATATGGTGATGAGACTTGAGAGAGGTACTTACAGTCTTGAGCATTCCTCTGGTGTCATAGTGGTAGCCTCCGGAGAAGCCTTTGGTTGCATCTGCTCTCAAGTAGAGCATTAGCCATGGGTACAATTTTGAGGTCTTGAGTTTGTGGGTGAAAACCCAGCTTCCCTCTCCTACTTTTTTCTCCCACACCACCTCAAAGTAGGAAAGGCTGTCCCCTTCTCCTCCGCTCAAATCATAGGTGCCATTGAAGCCTCCTCTCATGCTTTCACCATCGCCGCTTAAGCTAGTAGGGGTGTGATACAATAAGGGGTGGTTCATGCACCCCTTGCCAAAACAAGGAAATCTGCCCGGGGCAAAAGGCGCCACTTTTTTCCCATTCTGAGGGCAAAAACCGGATCTTGTATCATAGTTTCCATTCTTGAGCATAATCATCCAAAACTGCCACGGCTTTGGTGAATCCGGGACTTGGCATAATGAACCCAGATAAAGCTCCTTCTCCGCGGCATAAAGGTCCGGATTATTCAAGGACCCGGGGCTCAGCCCCGGGAATGGCTTCCCAACTCCAAGCCGGTTGTCGGCCTCCGAGACCAGGTGATTTATTTTTGTAGTATTGTGTGAGGAGAGGTCAAAGCAATCGGCAGCTCTGGGGCTCCCCATTTGGGAGCCGGGGGGAGCTTCTTGCACCCCAACTTCATTGCAGAAGTTCCAAGATTCCAACCCCACTCTCAGCCCGTCTCTTCTCATTCCCGGGTCTCCCACTGCAGACCTACTGGAATCATCTGAAGCTTTGGAAAACACAATAATTACTTGAAGCAACAATAATATGGAGGAGGAATAAGTAGACCATTCCATGGCAGCTCGATCGCTCAGCTGAGCTTAAGGAAGCTAGACGAATGTAATTTTTTTAAATAATGTGCAACCTCGTAACATTCCCGTAGCCACCCCGCGTCTGCAATAAGTAAGCTAGTATGTGTATATATATATATATAAATGTGTGCATTAGAAGAATTTGGAATTTAGAGAGAAGGGAAAGTGAGTGAGCGCAAGGCGAAAGCGTGTTTGGGCATTGTGAGGCTGCCCCACCATGATTCCTGTCGCGGTCAGGACAAATAATCCTCCCTCCTTCTCACCGATTCTTACGTGTACGCAGATTCGATGTTAATGTTATATATATATACTATAACTACTACGGAGTATATATTTCAAGATTATTATCGCTTTTGCCAATGCCGACTGAGGGAGGAGAATAACTCCGTGACACGAAGCGGATTTTTCTCATTTCTTGAAATCCAGGCCTAAAATAAAAAAAAATATACAAGAATCCCAAAAAAAATGACCACGCACTTTGCTAGCTTATACTTTATTACTTACCTACCTACTTACTGCCAGGCCCAGGCCCAGGCCCAACCAATCAATCTCCTGTTCTATGCATTTCAAAATAAAAATCTAATAGCCCACACTTTAGCTAGTTTCCTATACCAACAAAGGGTAAATTGTGATGTGTCCACTTTTTCATGGTATAACTATTGAAAACAAAGCATCTTTTTTTTTTTTTTTTTTTAATTTTAAAAAAGAAGCTCTTTTTTTAATACAACTGGCCCTATTACATTTCACCTCCGCTAAGGCTCGATCTCATGACCTCCCATATAGGAGAGTGAGAGAGTCACTACATGCCATCTGAGCAAAGGGTACTTGGCATTTTAAAAAAGAAGTTAAGTTTGTGTTTATATACATTTTATGCATGGTAGTAGTATTGAGCCAAAGCCCACAGTGGGGCGGATTAGGGCTACAAAAAAAATGGCCCGTAAAGGAACGGGCCTAGCCCGTTAGGCTCGCAACCCGTGCGGGCCAGCCCGCTAGTCCACCTCTTTTTTTTTTTTTAATATATACATTGTTCATGGATGTGTACACATGAATATAAATATATATATTCATGTGTACACAGTATGTGTACACAGTTTATAAAAAAAAAACAAAAACAAAAACAAAAAACAAAAGCCCGTGGGCCGGTCAACCCGCGTGGGGCCGGCTAGAGTTGTATGAATCTTAACCTGCGGGCCTAATGGGTCGGCCCGTGAAAGTCCGCTCGAAATTAGGCATGTGGGGCGGACTTAATGGAGCAGGCCGACCCGCTTTAATAGTACTACATGGTGAGGTGCTGTAAATTTATTTATTGATTTAAAACAAAACGTTATTGTAATGTAGCTAGTAATATGCAGTTTATGGTGGATGATAGATGAAGTGAAACCAATACATTAACATCCCAAACCCCAATGGCAAAATGCATGATCTAGGATTGCAGTTTTCAAGCCCTTTACCATTTGTGTATAAAGGAGAATAGGCCCAACCCAGAACTAAACAATTCATCCATTATCAGCTAGGGCCTAATAACTTTGATTTATCTAGGACTGTGTGCACAAGTACACAAAACTCCGTTTTATTTTAGAGTTAATTAATAATATATTCAATGATATGTTATAATATTGTTTTGGTATGATGGGCCCAACATAAGACGGTATCCTATATTCATTTCGTAGGTGCAAAGAAAAGATATAAAAGATTGATTTTGCTAATTAATGTTGGACTCGGAATAAGAATGAGGACAATTCAAAAGTTATGTTGGGAGTTGAAAATTATATACGTCGGTGCCAAGAAAAGATATATAAAAGTTTGATTTTGCTAATTAATGTTGGACTCGGAATAAAAAATGAGGACAAGTCAAAAGGCAATTGTTATGCCGTGGACCTGGGTGCACCTTGCAAGGTGCACCCGGGTCCTTAAACGGCGTCGTTTAGACAAAACTCAAATACATAATGTGTAGTTCATAATGTGTGAATCTGTAGTTCATAATGTGTGAATCTGTAGTTCATAAGGTGTGAATCTAACACTATGTAACTGTGAATCTATAGTTGTATAAGTGTGAATCCAAACATGAATACCCATCACTGCAAAACAGAGTATCATGTATGAATCTGTAGTTCATAATGTGTGAATCTGTAGTTCATAAGGTGTGAATCTATCACTATGTAACTGTGAATCTATAGTTGTATAAGTGTGAATCCAAACATGAATACCCATCACTGCAAAACAGAGTATCAGGTATGAATCTGTAGTTCATAATGTGTGAATCTGTAGTTCATAAGGTGTGAATCTATCACTATGTAACTGTGAATCTATAGTTGTATAAGTGTGAATCCACTAACAGCACCGTTACACCCACCCGGGTGCACCTTGCAAGGTGCACCCGGGTCCACGGCATAAATTGCCGTCAAAAGGTACGTTGGGAATTGAAAATTATACGCGCACCGTACTCGATCGTATTCTCAACTGCTTTACCTAATATTCCATCAGATCCCTCTCAATTCCAACTTGGACTCCTTAGCTTGCTCACCACACAAACCTAAACTAAATTAAATTAAATTAGCGTTACTAATTTCACCTTATCTTTCAACACAAATATCGATTCTACTATACCACCTTATAGACAAGAGATGATACGTGAAACTTCTCCTAGGTAAAATATGTGGAGTAAACATAGGGATTCATAGCTATTGATTTTGTCGAAATCAACAGTTCAAAATGAAGATAAATGGAAAAAAAAAAAAAAACGATGTGGCATTATGATAAATTTGTCATTCGTGTATTGTTGAAAGATTAAGGTGCATAATTGTAAAGTTTAAGATGCGTATTTTTAAAGTTTAAAGTGCGTAAGTTCAAAGCTTAAGGTGTGAGTTTATAACGCTAGGTGCCTAACTTTAAATCTTAAGGTGCTTAAGTTTAAAGCGTAAGGTGCGTAAATTTATAGCTTAAGGTACATAAGTTTATACATTAAGGTGCGTATGTTTAAATCTTAAGGTGTATCAGTTTGAACCTTAAATTATCTACACTTAAGGTACGTCCGTTTGATACTTAAGGTGCGTCAATTATACACTTAAGAACCATAAGTTCTACACTTAGGGTGCACTTGAAAACCTGAAAATGATTTCTGCAAATCATTTTTCGGGTTTTCAATGTTTGACTAGAGAGGGGAAATGAAAGTCAATTGAAAATAAGGGATGTTGTCAATGGAAAATAGAGGTGATTTTATGGAAAATGACTTCGCAGTAGTGAAGCAACCAATCACTCCCCGCCTCCACCACCACCACCACCACCACCCACCACCCCCATCAGGCCACCACCACCCGCCACCCCATCACCACCACCACCACTACGACGACAAGACTTAAGATGCATCTGTTTGAAACTTAAGGTGCGTAATTTTGAACCTTAAGGTGCATCATTTCAACAATAGTAAGAGGAGAATGCATCAAGTGCTTGAGAAGCGCATATTTAAAAAAAATTCTTCATTTGAGCAGTTGATCTAGATTAGATCAATGACTCAAATCGCACCCATCTTTCACATGAGAGACTATTGGCATGTGAACTATATATATATATATGGGTGCGCTCGGATGAGTAACATGTGTATGTTCAAATTTAACATATCATATGTAATTTTTTTTTTTTTAAAGACGCAATGACATTTTCGTAAATAACTTGAACTTTGGTGTAAGTAACATTTGTTAAAAGTGCAAGTAACTAGTACAAGTGTGCAAGTAAAATCACTTAAAAGTGCAACCATTTTCACTTAATATTGTAAGTAATTTATCTTTTAACATTTGTGCACCTAATGATAACGTCTTTCACGTTGGTGCACTTAATGGTAACATTTAGTGCAACTAATGATAACGTTAGGTGCATTTCATATTGATGTCTAGTGTACATTATTATTTGTTGCACTTCTACATTTACTTGCACTTTTAATACATTTTACTTGCATTTTACGTAATATGAAAGTGAGTGCATTTATTATTTGAATTTTAGATTTATAAATTAACTTTTTAGTTTTACATTTGGCTTAAGAGTTTAGTTTTCTGCTTAGGAGTTACCGAGTTAGTATGCACAAAGTACGATTTAAGTTTAACATTTAGTTTTTTTTTTTAATAATGATTTTAAATGTTATTTAGAAATATACTATCTATAGTTCAAAAGTATACTAATATTAAAAGTTGCACAATAATATTGATGATAGTTATAATAATGCCATTGTTTTGTTTTTAAATTGGTGATAATAACCGTATTTTTTAAAATGAACTAATTTTTATATATGTAAACTAAAGATGATGTTAGTTATTAGTTTTCGGAAAGTGTTTCGATGTGCCTGTGTCTCATCATTTATTTATTGAATGGAAGGGAAGGGCCCGTTGAATATATGGATTGTTTTTATATTTATAGGAAAGCTTAAGGGGCTAGCTTAGGTGGCTTGCGGGGCAAGCAAATTAAATTAAAGGTTAGTCTTCACTTCAGATCAGATCGGGGTTGGTGACGATATGCATGATGTGAGATGGAGTATATAATAGGCGCGCTGGTTCATGAATCTGAATGCAAGAGAGAGAGGGAGAGAGAGTGTGTGTGTGTGTGAGCTGCAAGTAATTAGTACAAATAGTATATTATATTGTAGCGCAGATATATAGGATCGAATCTGGGCTGCAGAAAGTGGGGGGATCGGAGTCTCTGTCTCAGGCTCAGCTGGAATATATTCATTTGTTTGAAAGAGCGATAGCCTAGCTAAGCTAGCTAGATACTCCCTGGCCTCGTCGTTTCATACATCTCGATCAGCTGCAAATTCCACTGCAGTGCAGGCCCGCCAGGCGCTAGGTATATTAACAAAGAGTAATTCTATATAGACTTTCCAATTATACTCTCATATTTTAAATTCCTTATTTTTTTATTTTTTTTTGGTGGAAAAAAGGGACCCTAGGATCCCTCCATTTTAAATTCCTTATTGTCTGGCATGTTTTGATTGTTTAATTTAGTAGGAAGTAATGATGTTTATTCCTTTTTTTTTCTTACTCCAATCAAATTTGAATATAAGTGGGAGTAAAAGTTGGGTGGGTTCAAGGGGAGGGGATATTAACACTTTGTGCTTTGATAGCGAGTGAAAAAGTATTTTTTTTTAAATAAACAGATATGACATTATAACAGGGTTAATAGTAATCCAAAAAGTTGAGTCTGAAGTATTTTTCAGAAATTTAATTTAAATGCGGCCAAATCCATCTATATCAATTTTGTTTTTTTTAATAATAATAATAATAATTGCATTACCACTACCAACCGCACTAGACGTGGAGCCCATCGTCTGTTAAATTATGCACGCACAAACAAACTCCCAACTTCTTATTTTCTCTTTCGTTTTACTTTTCTCCTTCTCCTCCCTCCCTCCCTCCTGTAAAAGAAATCAAACTAATCATTATATTCATTCCCACTGGATCTGAGCCCATTGAGAAATTCTACTTTTCTATATATATCTCGCTCAACTCAGCTCAGTGCAACCCTAGCTAGGCACTACTACTTGATTACATTACCACCTCGCTCTGATCTTAATTAGTGCGTGCAGTGCGTCTCCGTTCCATTCAACCATGTCTACGTAATGCTGCCTATCTACTAGTATATTTCTTGCCGTTCTCCCTTTCCATCTCTAAATAAAGAATTTGAAACTAACCATATATGTGAACTTTTTTGGCTGCACTGATCGCGCGCAGGTAAGCTTGCTAGTATAGGCAGAGGAGAACGGCGCCAGTGGTGGTGTGGTGTGAATCAAAGATTTATCAATAAAATGGCGGCAGAGGTCCACAGGGTCAAGCAAGAAGATGAAAAAGAAGCAGCAGCAGGGCCAGCAGAAGATACTAATACTCCTCTTAAAACCGCGCCTTTTTACAAGCTCTTCTCCTTTGCAGATTCAACCGATATTGTGTTAATGATTGTCGGCACAATTGCGGCGGTTGGCAATGGCCTCTCCCTCCCATTGATGACCGTTCTCTTCGGAGACGTCACTGACGCCTTTGGACAAAATCAAGGCGACAAGGATGTAGTTCACGCCGTTTCTAAGGTATGTACCTAGCCTAGCCCGCTGATTGATTGATTAGTCCTCCCTCAGCCCGCTCTGGCATAATGACCTGACCGGCCTCTATATATATATGTAGGTGGCGCTGAAATTTGTGTACTTGGCTTTGGGGTCTGGCGTAGCTTCATTTCTTCGTAAGTACTATACATATCATCATCCCATTTCCCATATTGTTGCCTAGCGCGCTTTCTTATCTCAATTATATTATATATATTGTTGTTCAATACAGAGATGGTTTGTTGGATGGTGACTGGTGAGAGGCAGGCTGCACGGATTCGGAGTCTGTATTTGCAGGCCATTCTGCGACAAGATGTTGCTTTCTTTGATATGGAGACTAATACGGGAGAAGTTGTGGGCAGAATGTCTGGTGACACCGTTCTTATACAAGATGCTATGGGAGAGAAGGTAGGTCGTAGCTTAGCTTTTCTTTAATTTCTCGTTCTTGTTCTGATAACGAACCTTAATTTTATTACCTTTCATCCATCTCTTAATTAATTGTAGGTCGGGAAATTCATTCAGTTAGTATCAACATTCCTAGGAGGGTTTGTCATTGCATTTATCAAAGGGTGGCTTCTCACATTAGTCATGTTATCCTCTATTCCTCTACTCGTCATATCCGGTGGTGTCATGTCTATTGTCATAGCCAAGATGGCATCCCGTGGCCAAACTGCTTATTCAAAGGCCGCAGCTGTGGTTGAACAGACAATTGGCTCAATTAGAACGGTACTTTTTTTTTTTACCACTCAGTATACAATAAACCTTTTTTTTCCTACCTTCAGTTCCTAAATTAAACTGCAATCTACTACTTTAGGTTGCATCATTCACTGGGGAGAAGCAGGCTGTGGCTACTTACAATAAGTCCCTTGAGAAAGCTTATGAATCTGGTGTACAGGAAGGGTTGGCTGCTGGATTAGGTCTTGGGTCAGCTATGTTTGTTCTATTTTGCAGCTATGGCTTGGCTATTTGGTTTGGGGCCCGGATGATAACGCAAAAAGGTTATACAGGAGGTGAAGTGCTCAATGTAATTATTGCCGTATTAGCTGGTTCCATGTGAGTACTCCTCCATTCCATCCCATCCCATCCTGAGAATTTTGTTTATTGTTTGTTAAATGATCAATCAGAATATATAGGCCGGCCAAAAACCTTGTGGTCTAGTGCCACTCGGTTGCACCCAAATGAAAGGGGTAGGTTTGAACCTCAGTGGAGGCATATTGGTTCTATGTGTTTCATTTGGTTGAAAAAGTAGCTATGAAAATATATATATAGGCCGGGGACATATATAGCTGCGCTAGAATATAATATAATGCAATTTATTCAATTCCATGCATGCTAGCTAGCTGCAACCTCTGATCTGATACTCTGCAATATGCATGGATGCTAATCTAACACTTGGATCTTCTCTGGCCTATATATTCAGGTCCTTAGGTCAAGCATCTCCTTGTATGAGTGCATTTGCAGCAGGTCAAGCTGCAGCCTTCAAGATGTTCGAGACCATAAACAGAAAACCATGTGTAGATGCATATGACACCAAAGGCAAAATATTGGATGACGACATCCGTGGAGATGTTGAACTGAGGGACATCTACTTTAGTTATCCAGCAAGACCAGATGAGCAAATATTTAGTGGCTTCTCTTTATACATACAAAATGGGACGACTGCAGCATTAGTTGGACAGAGTGGGAGTGGGAAGTCAACAGTGATCAGTCTGATTGAGCGATTTTATGATCCCCAAGCTGGTGAAGTTCTGATTGATGGGATTAATCTCAAGGAATTCCAGCTTAGGTGGATCAGGGAAAAGATTGGTCTCGTCAGCCAAGAACCTGTGCTTTTCACAGCAAGCATAAAGGATAATATTGCATACGGGAAGCCTGATGCAAGTATTGAAGAGATCAAAGCAGCAACTGAGCTCTCAAATGCTGCAAAATTCATTGACAAGCTCCCACAGGTCTCACTTATTAGTAGTTTTCAGCCATTTACTCATTATTATTTATCTATCTCATCGAATACAGCATTATGTGATTCTAGCTTCCAACTCAATCCCATCATTTCAAAAACTAAAGGATATATATGATAGATCGATGTTCTTTATATATATGTATTAACTTTATTATTGTTTTTACACTCCAAACTTCAGGGGCTAGACACCATGGTTGGTGAACATGGGACTCAGCTTTCTGGTGGTCAGAAGCAAAGAGTTGCTATAGCAAGAGCAATTCTAAAAGACCCTCGAATTTTACTTCTAGATGAGGCAACAAGTGCATTAGATGCTGAATCTGAGAGAGTTGTACAGGAGGCATTGGACAGGATTATGGTCAACAGAACAACAATCATTGTTGCGCATCGCTTGAGCACAGTAAGAAATGCTGACATGATTGCGGTCATTCATCGTGGAAAAATGGTTGAAAAAGGTAGGTAAATGCATATATATAATAGTAAGCATACATACAGCTTAACTCTGCCATTCTCATATTTCTCGAGTGAGCATCATCTCATGTTTGCATTCCAACTTGATCTCCCTTTCTCGATCTGTCCATTTATATAACTAATCCTTTTGGTTTTGGATGGAATGAACATTCAATTCGATCAGGCACACATTCTGAACTACTCAGAGACCCTGAGGGAGCATACTCTCAGCTTGTACATTTGCAAGAAACAAATAAAGATACAGAACAACTTGGAAGGCAGTCTAGTCAAAAGGCATCAACCTCTTTACGCTCTATAAGCCGGGGTTCATCTGGAATAGGAAATAGCAGCCGCCATTCATTCTCTGTCTCATTTGGTGTGCCCACTGGACTTGGTGTTTCTGAAAACACCTCACTTGCAGATGCTGGAGTAGTTGCTTCAGAGAAAGATTCTGAAAATCCTCATCAGAAGGTCCAAATTCGTCGACTTGCCTATCTCAACAAGCCTGAGATTCCAGTGCTCTTAGCAGGAACCGTTTCTGCTGTAATTAACGGTGCAATCCTTCCAATTTTTGGCATCTTGATCTCTAATGTGATCAAAGCATTTTATGAGTCACCACATAAAATAAGGAAAGATTCAAATTTTTGGTCACTAATTTTTGTGGTACTTGGAGCGGTGTCGTTGCTGGCATTTCCAGCAAGGACATACCTTTTTGGTGTGGCTGGTTGTAGGTTAATTAAAAGGGTTAGGGCGATGTGTTTCGAAAAGGTAATTCACATGGAGGTTGGTTGGTTTGATGAGCCTGAGCACTCAAGTGGAATAATCGGTGCCAGGCTTTCCACTGATGCATCTACTGTACGTGGCTTGGTAGGAGATGCACTGGCACAAATTGTCCAAGATACTGCATCAGCAGCTGCTGGTTTAGCTATTGCATTTCAAGCAAGTTGGCAGTTGGCGCTTATAATACTTGCTATGATACCTATGATTGGATTGAATGGATATGTTCAAGTCAAGTTCATGAAAGGATTCAGCGCTGATGCAAAGGTATGTATGTATTGCTTAATTATATATATATATGTTGGTGTAGCGTGTACGTGATAGCTAGACGACTAGCTAGGTATATGTAAGCATGCATTGCATATTAAGAGATTATATGCATGCAGATTATGTATGAAGAAGCAAGTCAGGTTGCGAATGATGCAGTGGGGAGTATAAGAACAGTTGCTTCATTCTGTGCTGAAGAGAAGGTGATGGAAATGTACAAAAAAAAGTGTGAAGGACCAGTGAAGGCAGGAGTTAGGCAAGGGCTGATTAGCGGAACAGGATTTGGAATTTCAATGACATTGCTATTTTTAACTTATGCAGCGAGCTTTTATGCTGGAGCAAAGCTTGTTGAGGATAAAAAGATAACGTTCTCAGATGTTTTTCGTGTAAGTATATATATATAGAGAGAGACACGCTATCAGCTATCAGCTATCAGCTATATCAGGTAGCTATGGCCTGCAGATATATATGGTAATGCTAATGAAATGAGGGGAACATGCATGTATGCAGGTATTCTTCGCCTTGACAATGGCAGCTATGGCTATTTCCCAGTCAAGCTCATTTGCCCCTGATTCAAGCAAAGCCAGGAGTGCGGCTGCTTCCATATTTGCTATCCTAGACAGGAAATCTAAAATAGATCCGAGTGATGAGTCGGGAATGACACCGGCAAATGTGAAGGGAGAAATTGAGTTCCGACATGTGAGCTTTAGTTATCCAACCAGGCCAGATGTCCAGATCTTGAGAGACCTGTGCTTATCAATTCGCAGTGGCAAGGTTAGCTTAATTAATTAGCTTCAATTCATATATATTTATTTTGTATATATCCGATCCCTTAATTAATGATGGATGGATGAATAGACTGTTGCCATAGTGGGAGAAAGTGGGAGTGGGAAGTCAACTGTGATATCATTGCTGCAAAGATTCTATGATCCGGATTCGGGAGAGATAACATTGGACGGAATAGAGATTCGGAAGCTGCAAGTGAAATGGCTAAGGCAGCAGATGGGGCTGGTGAGCCAAGAGCCAGCATTATTCAATAACACTATTCGGGCCAACATAGCATATGGGAAGGGAGGAGAAGGCAATGCTGCAACTGAAGCCGAGATCACAAGTGCAGCAGAGCTGGCCAATGCCCACAACTTCATTAGTGCTTTGCAGCAGGTACACCTACTACTCATCATCATCATCATATGTATCACAAGACAAGACACCAACAAATTAACCACTCACGTGTATATATGATATACATGGTTGAAAAAATCGCTAGGTGCTCATCGGGTTGTTTTGAGTAAAATAACCTATTATAAAAAAAACAATAGTTTTTTAAAGAGGTTTTCTCCTCGCCCTGTGACCCTAGCCGGTAAAGGAGCACAAGGAGGTAAACCAGCCTAGGTAACCCATAGCTGACCGGCTCAAACCCAAAGAGTTTGAAGATCGAACCTCCAACCTCCTAGCTGTAGGTAGAGCACTTTTACCACCTGGGCTGTCCTTACGGACAAAAAAAGAACAATAGGTAATTGGCCGACTAGGCGGCCTAGTCAGTGCCTAGGAGGTCTAGCCGGCGCCTAGGAGGCTTAGGCGATTGCCTAGCCCGTCAGCCGCCTAGACCACCATTTAAGGTGATACGCTAGGCGGTTGACTGACTCCTAGCGCCTAGGCGGGAATTAATCGGTGCTTAGGTGAGATTTTTGCAACATTGTCATATGATGAATGCATGTGCAGGGATACGATACAATGGTTGGAGAACGAGGAGTTCAATTGTCAGGTGGACAAAAGCAACGGGTGGCTATTGCACGTGCTATGGTAAAAAATCCAAAGATATTATTGCTAGATGAGGCGACTAGTGCATTAGATGCTGAGTCTGAGAGAATAGTGCAAGACGCATTAGATCGAGTGATGGTGAGCCGGACCACTATAGTGGTAGCACATAGATTATCAACCATCAAAGGAGCAGATGTAATTGCAGTAGTAAAAAACGGAGTCATTGTCGAGAAGGGGAATCATGACACTCTCATTAATATTAAAGATGGCTTTTATGCTTCTTTAGTAGCCCTTCACATCACTGCTGCTTCTTCCTCTTCCTCCTAATCCGTCCATGAATGTACAACGTAACTGATTTATTTTACTTTGGTCATTCCATTATAGTTTGAAAATGTACGTTAGGTTTTGGCTTTCTATACTCTATAGTAGTACGAAAAATTATTTTGTGGATCTGAATCTAAAAATACACAATTTATAAACTAAATATTCACAATTTATATACAGAATGTTCATAATTTGTATATATACTAAATGTTCACAATTTTATATACTGAATATTCACAATTTAACTTGTGAACATGCAGCATATAAATTGTGTATTTTGACCCGGGTCCACCTTGTAAGATGGACCCAGGTCTATAGCATAACTGTCTAGTATTACAGATCAGTTTCCTCCATTATTTCTATTCGCAAATCACATACAAACACAACATTTAATTGAAACGAATGCCCTGGCCCGGCCCGCTCTTGGGTTGGGTATAGGCTTACTGTTGTTATGCTATGCAAGGTGGATTCGGGTTCAATACGACGCCACCTGAATTTTTAAAAAATAATAAAAAAATACTTCTTTCCTTGCCGCTAATTTGTTGTTTGCCTTCGGAACCTGTTCCTCTATATTCATAATTTTTGAACTTTATATTCACAATTTTATATTTCAATATACAAAATTACAGAACTCAATATTCACAATTACATAATTCTATATTTACAATTTCATAACCTAACTTCATATTCACAATTACGAAACGTTATATTCAATAGTATAACACAATTTTTGAATCTATATTTACAATTTTTGAACTTTATATTCACAAAGAAAAATATAATTGACTGAGGAAACAGTGTCACTAACAACATCATTATTTCAAACGTGTGTTTTAGACTTACTTCCATCTTATAATGTGGACCACTTCTTAAGCCTAATTTGCCAGGTAGCATACTGCTTGGCTGCTTGCTATTCGATGATTTGGAATTATTAGATCTGGATCGTGGTGCTGGCTTGTTCAAGATACGGCTGTTGATCCGCTGCTATCTATGTTCACGTCATGGCTGATGCCTGATGATGTTATTCATTGCAATAATTTAAGGGCAGTAGAGTAGCTAGGCTTCTTACAAAGTTTATAATTTTATTTTGGGAGAACAAAGTTTATAATTACTTTACAAAAAATATTAATGTAATCCCAAAAACATACTCCAAATTTTTATTCTTACTTATGTTTAAATTTGATTGGAGGAAGAAAAGAATGAATGGATAAACATCATTGCCTCCTATTAAATTGAGCAATCAAAACATGCCAAATCATAGAGAGTAGAAATTGGGAATACAGGTAGAATTACTCTTACTTTACTAATGCAAATTATATATAGTTTGAAGATTATGCTTCAAATGCTCACTTATATTTCAATTTCATGAACAGGACTCGGGAGTATTATATTATAATTGAATCTCAGTAAACTCCAAATCCATCTTATTATATTTATTTATATTTGTAGAAATCTTTATTAATAAGATATCTTTTACAGAGTTTTTGACAGAAATGACCATCTTTCATGAACAAGTGACAAAAATGAACAATTTTTAAAGCTTGACAAAAAAGAAAAGGAAAATCCATTTGAGACTCCTATATATATGTCAAACGCGAGTCTCACTTGTATTTGTATTGTGTATTTTCGTAAAGCACAAACGCTAGTGAGACTTGCGTTTGTGGCACAGAATGCCACAGACAAGTTTCACTTGCGTTTGTTTGTTTGTTTTTTTTCTAAAGGCAGTCGTTTTATCTAAAAACATAATAAGTCTCAATCAAAGTTATATCCCTAATTTATGTCCATGTTTGTATTGCTAATCATTTTGTACATTGTGTTTTTAGAGTTGTACTATATAAATTTTTGGACAAAAATATCCTTACCGTTATAACTTCGGTTAACGTTTCCATTATCTTTACCATGCACATGCATCCACCATATCTTTTCTTATATTCTTTAATTATAATAATATTTGTACACATTATATATTGAATTAATATAATAAATATTTTTTTCATTTAGATTTTAATTAGTAAGAATTTATTAATTTTTTTAAAAATATAAATTTGGACATATGTTTTTGCGCATCGCGCATAGAAAAGACTAGTAGAGATGATACATGGTATCCCAACACTGAAGCCATTTTCCTTTCTTGAAATCTCTTCTGCGTACGAAGATCAAAACAATGTGAGAGCCAGAGATAATATAATGTTCTGCATGCAGGGTGCTTTAGGAGACGGTGGCAGTGAAGAAGCCGAAAGTGGCTCTACAGAGAGTTATCTTTATTCTGGTCATGTACCGGTACATTTATAGAGAGTTTATCTATTAGGCAAAGGTATAGAAAATGTCGTAGCGTAGACTATGTTAATGTAGGTTGGAGAGGGTGTTCTTACTGAATAGGATAAAGAAATATGTGACGTGTTTAAGACACTACCTTAAAAGTGATTTGTCGAAGACTGTGCTGTCCTAAATCCGGTCGCTTTCGACTGGCTAACACAGAACTGCTGCGAAGCATAGAACGAAGAAAGATGATTTCAGAGCTCAGGGGAGGCAGGTATTTATAGTCTCGCATAAATAGTTGAATAGACTAACAATTTGAGAACCAGACCAAAAATCTCGGAAATAAATAGAAGGCACCACACCTCGCACGTGTGCCAACCGAGTCGGGCGGGCGGCGACACACGTGGGGTACCCTCTTTCCTTTCCTTCCATAATATTTCAAAGGCTCTAAAAGAGTTGGTATTTAAAAGGAGGGAAATGTTCTCTATTGAAAGCAATGTGGGACAATAGGCTAAGAGTAACTACACCTATTTGAGTGCTATATTCAACAATCCCCCACACATTCAAACAGGTGTAGGAGCGAATGATGTTTGAGCGAAATGCAAGAGCTGACCTTAATGCCAATGTTTAAACTTGAACTGACACGTAGTGACTTGAGTAACTTACTTCTCATGAGTGAACTATCTCTTGAACTCATTGAGAAGTGTGTAATTTTGAACTCAGGTGCACACATCAACCCTTAATGTGCAGGTTCTTCGGAAGTCAAACTCTTTGACTTTTGATATCTACTATCTCTATGTAAATCGCTTATTTGAGAACATCTCATGTTCAGTTTCTCATGGGTATGTAAATCTTTTCATGGCTGCGTTTAACCACGATTGTGGTATCCATCATGAATTTTTTTATCTCACATATTTTAAACCCATCTCCCCTGACGTGTCAATGATTGACTTTCGATTTAAACCTTTTGTGAAATGATTTGCAATATTTCTCTCAGACTTCACATATTCTAATGTGAGTACTCCATTCAGAATTAACTGTCATACAAACTCATGTCTGACTCTTATGTGTCTTTTTTTTTTTCCATTATAGACATTATTTTTTGCCACACATATAACAATTTATGAATCATAGTGTATGGGCACTGATGGTGTGGTACACCCCCACAATGGCACGTTTTTCAGTAGGTTTCTTAGCCACTCGACTTCTTGCCCAACCAGATCAAGAGTTATGAATTCAGCCTCCATTGTTGATCTGGCTATACATGATTGCTTGGTGAATTTCACGACATTGTTGCTCTGTCCATAGCACTGTTGCAAAAATCCCCGCCTAGGTGCTAGGCGCTCCTAAACCGTGGCGAATTGATCCCTAGGCGTCCGCCTAGGTGGCCAGCCGCCTAGTGCCTAACTCGACCGACTAGGCCGAGTTGGCGGCCGCCTAGGCCGAATTTGGCCGAGTTAACTCGCCCAACTCGACAGAGTTAGCCGAGTTAACTCGAGCGAGTCGGCATTGTTAATTTTATTATTATATTTATATGTATTTAAATTTATTTATTTATTTATATAAGTAAGAGAAGTAAGAGATATATATATGTAATATATAATATAATATATGACATACACCCACACACATGAATTAATTTTTTGTTTTTATAGGTCGCCGCCTAGGTACCGCCTAGACCGCTTAGGCGCTAGGCGCTAGTCTACCGCCCGACTAGCGCCTAGCGCCTACTGCAACCATGATCCATAGTAAATACATAACCACTGGTAGAGCTGACGTCATCACCTTCATCGACCCATTTTGCATCGCAATATCCTTCTAGGCAACAGGAAATCCAGAATATTGAAGAAATTTGAGAAACACAAAACAATGTGTGTGTGTGTGTATTCAAGAAATTTGAGAAACTCAAGTGGGGTTTGTGTTTTTTTTTTTTACCAGAAATTCAAGTCCCAAATGAGTTTTTCCTTCTTTTGTCTAAGTTTTAAAAGTTGCCATTTTTGTCACTTGTTCATGAAAGATGGTCATTTCTATCAAAAATCCTCTTTTAGGGAGTAGTAGTATCAAGAAAATTATTGTGTGGAGCACACCACACAGCCGTGTGGATCACGGTCAAAAACGACATTGTTTTGATGTTAAAAAAATTCTTATTTTGTGCGCGTGTTAGAATAATGAACATTTTGTGGTAAGATAAATGTATTGTATGAGTTAGAATAATGTACTTTATATATGTTAGAATAATAAAATTTCTAAGATAAGATAACGTATTTTATGAGTTAGAATAATATATAATGTACTTTATTTGTTAGAATAATGAAATTTCTAAAGGAATAATATATTTTATAAATTATAATAATGTACTTTATGTGTTATGAGCTAGAAGCCTAGAATAATGTATTTTATGTGCTTTTGGGGCCACGATCCACGCAATAATGATTCAATCATTATTGCATGAATCATGGTCCACACAACTGTGTAAAAAGTACATTTTTAATATATTAAAAGTACATTATTTTTGTACATAAAGTACATTATTTTAGATTACATTATTTTTGTACTGAAAGTATATTATTTTATATATACTACCAAATAATGTACTTTCCGTACAAAAATAATGTACTTTTAATATAATAATGATAGTATAAATACACTTACACCGGTCGGTTAGTTAGATCGGTAGGTCGGCGTCTCGGCCCGACTATTTTGCGGTCCGACCGCCTTAGACCGGTCGATGCTTCGCTCGGTTAGCAGAGGTCATGTCGGGGTCCGCCACGTGCTCCATCCCGCTTGGGCAAGGAGCAAGGCGGACGCATGCGCGCCACGTGACTTTCCACTCTTATAAATACCGCATTAATGAAGAGAGAGAGGATCTTTTGACAAATTCTAGACTAAGCCTTGAAGTGTGCTCGGACAATAAGAAAGCCCATTGCCGACCGCCAAGCCCTTTGAGCCCTTTTGTATTGTAAACCGGGCTTGGATCCTTTTGATTTATATGAGATCGTATCTCCCGTTTGAGCATCGTATTGCCGTATTTAACATTATCAAATAAAAATGTACTTTTTATTTTTGGTCCACACAGCTGTGTGAACCATAGTCCATGCAATAATTTGCCATAATGATCGGTAGTATCACCAATCCCCAGCCCAATAAGTAACAAATACGTTCTTCTAGGAAAGGCTATTGGGCTAGAGCAAAAAGCCTAAAACCACAATACATATCATTGATGATGCATCGTCGGTCGTCAATTAAGATTATGAAAATTCATCACAACAAGCCAAGTACAAATATAAGTACACCTAATTAACTATTCATCATCGCTTTCATCACTGTATTGAACTAAACTACCATTTGCAACGGAGCCAGACTTGTCATCACCTTCAGTCATTCCTGTTTTCATGTATCCCTGGGACTCCTGTGTGTGACAAGACTCTTTTGCATTACCATAAGACGTTGTCCTAGCCATCAAAGATGCTTCAGAATTTGCATCATCTACCTTAGCTTTCTTCGCTTGTGGCTTAACTTTTATCAACATTCCCAAGGGCTTGGCTGGAGGATTCTTCCTCCCACCACTTCTTTGTTCCTGTATGAATGGATTAGAACTAAGAACATTGGAACACAAGTCAATGCAAGATGAACTCTCCTCCTACTCTCTATTTCCATAACTAGAGCGAGATTATGGTGTCACAATTTGTTTTTTCTTTTACACAAGGGAGTAACAAGCATCTAAACCAATTGGGTTCCAAGCATGTTGCAATGGGTTAAACCCTTTATAAAGTGGTGTTTGGTTTATAGAATGAAAACACAGAATAGAAATAGGATTTCAGATTTTCAAAAAGGAAAATATAATTAAATGACAAAGGTATCCATCATCCATGCCCAAAAGATTATATATACATGCAAATAATATGTGTGTGCCCCTTGACATTTTGCAAAATAGATAAATGAACCCTATTCCATGAACCAAACATTACATAAAGGTAAAGCCAAACATGTAATCTACTTATCTACCAGCATGAGATTTCACAATGCACCAGAGAGTTTTGTCATCCAGAGTCAGAGTTGAGTGTTGGATATGAATGCATGTTCAAGTGTCAGATTGATGACGTTTTACATTGCTTGACTAAATTTGAACAAATCCTTCACTAAAACTGTGCTATGTTGTGTTGATGATGCGGGTAAAGCTAAGAGTCTAAGTAACAAAGCCAGTGCTCGGAAAGACTAGGTAAGAAGGAAGGAAAGGTCCTAGTCACTACTTGCCAGTTTTCATTGCAAACACCCCACTTTCAGACATGTAAACCTTTAGTTCAGTATTAGCACATTTTACTGTCAGAACCAGCTTGTATTGGTAACAGAGAGCTACTATTACCTCTAGATTAACACAGAAGAAAATTTTAAGTTGGCTAGCAATAGGACTTTTCTACTTGTAGATAAAGAAACAACTAACCTGAATTTTAGGAGATATTGGAATTTCCTTGAGCTCAAGTACAGTAGTAGACTGTGCAGCAACTGCAGCCTAAAAATGGGCCCAAACAACTAAAATCAACACTCTGGTGCATGACATTGTTGGTAAAAGGAAAACTCAGTAACTGTTCCAACTTACCTGAAAACTTCGCAGCTGCTTTGCTTCTTCATCAACCAGTTGTTGTTCATATTCTCGCCTCGACTAAAGGAACACCAATATGAATGAATATTGGCACATAACTCACAAGAATTTCATAAAAACATAATTTCTACATTTTCATGCCCAAATAGAACTCATAAAAATCTTTTCATAACCAATATTTAACTTCCTCTCTTTTCAATTATGACAAGTGAAACTTGGTCTTAAGATTTTCAAATTACTTCACACATAACAATGTACACATGCATCTCCGATAAAATCAATCAAAATTATAGCTGTAAGTAGATTACCTAGCAAATATGCAAGATGAGTATAAATAAATTCTGATAAAAAAAAATATCGCATGAAAGATGATATGGAATGAAAAAACTAAGAATGGTGAATGGAATACATGAGTGAGAAATGAATTAAAGTCCCAAATGTTAGTTGTGTTGCCAATAAGAGACTCTTTAGTTCATTAGGCAAATGTTACACTAGCTTAGTTATAAGTTAAAAAGTGTATTTAGTTTCAGTGACCTAAAATAAGATTTTAATTTCTCCCAACCCTAATTTATTTCTCTCCTTTCCTCCCTGTACTCTCCCTTCTTTTCCCCCATCAAAAGATAATCTGATAACTGCTAGGAATGGAAACACTGGATGCAACCAGGCTATGCATGTCAATGGGAAACATGAAAGGCCTCCCTCAGCATTGACCCCCTCTATACCAAACAAAAAAAAGGAAATGAAGGAAGTAGACCCTCTCTGCATTCCAATCCAACAATATAAAGTCGAGTCTACTTCTACAATATTCTCCATTCTCACAATATAAATACATCTGGCAAGCTAATGGAATCTGATAAGAATAAGCAATTCATCAATGAAGACCTCAAAGAAGCTCTTGATTATTAGTTTTCAAGGCAGCAAGGGTCAGAAGTTGCACAAGTAAAACACACTGAATCAAACCCCTTACCAAATTGCAAAATCAAATCTTAAGCATACTTGTGTCAATTAAAAGGGAAAACCTTAACCATGTGGTCATAATGAAGCTCGAGACAGTCAAGTACAAGATAGTGGCTAATTAATTACTTTTCTGTAAGTTTTACCTCCTCAAGTTTATCTAAAAACTCAGTTTCATCCTCATCCAGTGCTTTGGGGGGTCCTGAAAGTAAATTTAAAGAATCTTCATAGTTGCCAGACATGGACAAAATATCAAAGACCACAAAAGCTCGACAAACTATTGGGGAAATAAATATTTAGTCACCCAGGCTCAACTGATCAAAGTGTTTTCATGTAAGTATAGATGCAATGCAAACCACATAAAGGTGAAAAAAATAAAAATAAAATAAAAACTTACTGTGCTTGAAGCGTTCGTTGAATTCAGCATCTTTCTTGTCCTTGTTCTCCTTTAAAATCTGCAAATTGTAATTGAAAAGAAGTCAAGCGAGTAGCTGTGTGCTGCAAAACTTAGTCAGATTCGTCATGTTTCCAGATTGAATTAGGCCAGGCAGACATTGAATTGCCACTCCAACGCATAATAGTATTCTGCCCACAAAACATTTACAATAGTAATTTAAGATAAAGCATAGCACAACATTGACCTCGAACAGGGACCTATCTCTTTGGGCAGTTCCGTCTTCAACCCGAGCGCCACGGGATCTCCTAGCCTCTTCTAACTGCTCTTCAGATACAAAATTCATCAATCTCACCGGAGCCGCAGAATGACCTAACTCCTCCTCCCCGTCTCCCCCCGCCATCTCTCTCTCAGCAACGATAATCCGCTTATAGTTATTGAAGTATAGACTGCACACCCAATCCAACCCTACCCACGCGGTATTCCGTAAACAGAGCAGCTCTTGGATACTGATGGACTATGATGCTTCCAATTCGCAGAACAATACATTATATATTTAAATTTGCCGGTGCATGTGGATTTACAGGGGTTTGGTTGGAAGAAAAGTACATGGGAGAAAGGAATTGTAATTAGGGGTGTGTTTGGAAAGCAGGAAAATGACTTCTGGAAAATGTTTTCTAGAAAATGAGTCATTTTCCGGAAAATAGGTTCATTTCCGGTGTTTGGATGTATTCTGGAAAACTGTCTTTGTATGTTTGGTTCATTTTCTGGAAAATGAATAAAATTTTAGAATTATATATTTTTATTACTTTATTTATTATTAAAAAATAATATTTTAGTTATAAATATTTATTTTTAAAAAAACCAAAAAAAATAAAAATAAAAAAAAATTCCCCCCCACCCCCGTTTCCGGCGGAAACCAAATACGGTTTCCGCCGGAAACCATGCGGAAACCATTGCAGTGCACTGGTTTCCTTGGGCACTGGTTTCCGTAGCCCAGCAGGAAACCAGAGCACTGCTCTGGTTTCCGTCCGCCGGAAACCAGAGCATTTTTTGGTTTCCGCCGGAAACCATACGTAACCAAAAGCAGTGAAAGGGCGGAAAATGACTTCCGTCCAAATTGGGCGGAAGTCATTTTCCGCCCTTTTGGGGTGATTTTCCCCAGTCAACGGAAATCAATTTCCGTTGACTGGGTTTTCCAATGGTAGCCAAACAGCCAAAGCCCGGAAAATGATTTCTGGAAGTCATTTTCCGGGCTTCCAAACACACCCTAGGTGAGAAAATAATGAAATATGAATTTTTATTTTTATTTTTTGAAAAGGAAATAGGAATTTAAGTTATGGTAATTACAAATATCTACTATACTAATAGCCAAAGAGAGTTAAGCTTAAAATGGGTAGAAAAAAATGACTGTCAAATTATTTAATCAAATGGATGGTTCAGATTGTTCAGATTTATGTTTTTCTTTGAGATTTTCTAATTTTATCCTTAATTATATGATTATCCGTTAAGTTTTCCGTTAAATATTCTTTTTTCCGTTAATATTCCGTTAACTTTTAATTTACCCATTAATTTCTATAATAAATGTCTTAGGTTCGAACATCATCCCAATCAAATTTGGCATAATTAAGTTTCTCACTCTATTTTACTCATATTAAATTAAATAAATTAATAGCTACAACAAAAAATGATACATATGTATTTCTTTAATTTATAACTATTTGTCCACAATACCTTTATTTGAAAAATTATTCATTAGCAAAAAATTAAATTGAATAAGAGAAATAATTTCATTAGTTATATTGTCTTTATTTTCTTGCATGGAAATATTCTTTACATTCAAATTTACCAATTGATATTCATTATTGACATTGTCCATTTTCTTATTTTTATAATATCTTGTAATTAAATATCAAAGTTATAATACAAAATAATTTTATATATTTTATTTACCAAGTATTTTATTAATACTACTTGGGAATGGGGTGACAAAGAGAGTACTCAAATAACCCAACAAATTGATGCGAGGTCACTCTATTTTACTCTTATTGAATCAAATAAATTAGTAGTTACAACAAAAAAATGATACATGTGCATTTCTTTAATTTAGAATTATGTGCCTACAATGACTTTATTTAAAAAAAATCATTATCAATAAATTAAATAAGAAAAATAATTTCATTAGTTATATTGTTTTTATTTTCTCTAATGTAAAGATTTTGTACATTCAAATTCATCAATTGATATTCATTACATTGTTCATTATGTTATTTTTATAATATCTTGTAATTAAATATCAAAGTTATAATACAAAATAATGTTATATATTTATTTACCAAGTATTTTATTGATACCATGAAAAAAAATAGTTCGAAACCAATCATATTAACTATTTGGGGAATTTGTTGACAATGAAAGTACTCAAATAACCCATTACCCAACAAATTGAAGCGAGAAACCAATTTTTAATATAGTTGGAATACATAATATTTAAAATTTTCAAATATTTACTAATTTATTTAATATTTTTCCTTAAATTATGGGTTTCTTTATCCACAATAACTCATTCAACAATAATGGTTGAACCAAATGAACCCCGAGCAGAACACCTAAAGGAAAGTTCATAGCTCATACATCATAATCTCATTGCATGACGTTGTCATCTATGTTACCAACAGTAACCCAATTACAATTAACACAGTACCAAAAAAAAGGAAGAGGACAAATAGTAATGATTAAGACAATGACAATGTTACTCAAAAGAAAATTAAGAATACTTAGAAAAATTCAAACCAACAGTAGTATTTATACAATCTTACATTGATATACTTTCAAATATTTATTTAAATATAAACATTGGGCATTAACCAATTCGCGTAATGCGCGTGTAAGACTAGTAATGATTAAGAATTGTTAAAAGGAAAAGAGTGATGTAAAGACTAAAATATACTTATGTAACAATAATAATAATAATAATATTTTCTTTAGTTTTTTCCTTTTCCACGGCTTCGAATTACAATTTCTATTCAGCATCTAAGAATTTCAATTCTACAAATGGAAAGAATCGTAATTCGGTGAAATTTCAATTCCGTCCAATCAAACACTGTAATTTGAGCGATCAAATAATTGTGTTGTAATTGAATTGCAACTACATCCAATTAAACAGCTCATTAAATGAATGTGTTTCTTTATTGACCCTATTTGTAATTGTTTCAACTTATGATTAAATGAAGAGTTAATTCCATTTTTTGTCCTATATTTATAGGTGACGTTCCACTTTTAGTCATCTTTTATCAAAACATCCACATTTGGTTATAGTATTGTTGTGACATTAGCATTTTTTGTCATCCGTCAACAAAATTGTTGAAATGTCGTTAAATACAATGGTTTTTCAATCATTTTTATACTAAGTAAGTTGACACTGCTATATTTGTATGTTTATTTTTTTTTGAAAAAATATGTAATTGAAAACCAAAATGCCATTGTATTTAACAACATTTCAATAATTTTGTTGACGGATGACTAAAAATGGTCATGCCACAATATTACTAGGACCAAATGTGAATGTTTTGATAAAAGAGGACTAAAAGTGGATTATCGCATATAAATCTAGGACCAAACATGGAATTAACTCATTAAATGAATGTGTTTCTTTATATATTAAAAAAAAAAACAAACAAAAAAAACAGTCCATTAAATTTCAATCGGATAACAATCTCAAAATAGCGAGCATTTTCCTAAATACCGACCGACCATTACAATTTTAAGATAATTCCTTTTCTCTTTGGGAGTAAAACAATTTCATATAGTGCGCCTAAGTGTAAGTAAAATGTATTAAAAGTGGGACAAATAACGTACAATGTGCATCAGTATTAAGTACACTTAACTTTATTATTAGTTGCACCGAACGTTGTCATTAAGAGCACAAATGTGAAATACGTTATCATTAGGTGCACAAAAGTAAAAAAATGCAAATTATTTGCACTATTAAGCGAAAAAATAGTTGCACTTTTAAGTAATTTTACTTGCACACTTACACTAATTACTTGCAATTTTAACACATGTTACTTGCACCAAAGTGCGAGTTATTTACGAAAATGTCACATCGTCTTTTTTTTTTTTTAATTACCTTTAATCCGATATAGACGTGTGGACGACTATGATTGGTTTTCTATCCTTTCGTCGGCATTCGTTCTCACCCCAGCACGCCTATATATATATATATTTCAGTTCCCCGTGTGGTTAAATATGAACATTGATCTTGCTTAAAATGATTTACTAATTGAGTTTATATATTGAGCACTAAGTTTTAACCTATAAGAAATTAGTAATAATAATAATATCAATTAATCCAAATGACCAAATCCATAAATTCATAATCGATTACGACGAACAGACGACTGAGGAACACCGCTCCGGCGCTCTTGCCGCGTCGCACCTCCAATCGAACAGACGAACATCACTCCTGCCTCGCCTGCTCCAACTCCAAAAAAATATATAGTATTAATATTTATGTTTAATATACTATTATTGTATCTGTTTTCAAAAAAAAAAAATACTATTATTGTATCCGAAAATAAAAAGCTATTTTTACCAAATAAATCTCTCATGCTATCTGCAAAAAAAGGCACAAATTTGGCAGGGCAATCAATCGTAACGGCGTCGTAGTCTGAACCAAATTAAAATGTGAGATGTACACGTTGGACGCTGCGTTCGTAATTCTAACCAATGGTGAGTAGCTTTACTGCCAGCTCAGCGCGAGAGTGTAAATCAGTTGCAGTTTTATTTATTTTTAATTAATTAATATATAAAAGCTCTTAATAATCTTACCAGAGAAAGGTTATTGCTCCGTACATGTCGTCGACCTGCACTATCCATCAGACAGAAGAAGCAAAGCATTGAGCGACAGAAGGGTGAGGGGCTGCCGGCAGAACCCAACAAGTATCCCAGTTTCCGAAACCCGAGTATTCCGACGCTCACAGGATCCAATTGCGGTCCGGTCGATATCATCGATCTTTCTTTTATGCAAATTCTCCCCTGATTTCATGTTTTCACCCGCTTCGCCTTCAGGTATTGTGATTTCATATCTTCAATTCATGCCTCGTTAATTCTTGATTCCAATTTAATTGCCTTCTATTGATTCTTTTCGAAATGTTTCCCCTAAAATTTTGTACCGGACGTGCATTCAAAAGCTGAATGCATAGGTGTTATCTTGAATTGATCTATATTTTCCGCCTTATTTCTTAGATAGATTGACGGGCCGCTGCTCCGGATAAGGTGACATCTCGCAAATTCGCAAGGAACTCTTCTCATTTCCCGGGTTTTATGATCTTCCGGGGGGTTTTTCGCTGTCATGTTTCTATTCTCTAATTTCTGCCACTCCTAATTCCTGCTCCCTGTCTTTTCATATACTTTTAGCATACATTTGACATTCCTGTAAAAGTATTCACCTTTTTTTCATCTTCGTCTTATGGGACTGGAGCTTGGTCACTTAAATTGAGCTTTTGGTTATCTTCACAAATCTTTTTTCTTTATTTGGTTTGATGTTCTTGAGCTAAATTTTCAATTGTCAATGGCCAATCAACCTCACTCTTCCTTGGGGTACTCTGGCACTGTTCAACCCCCTCACCAAGGTACCCACTCACCTCTTCCGGATTCAGCACTCAGCTCTCCTCCTTTCCCTTCAACATCTGGTCCAAGATTTCCTCCTCCACCAATAGTACAACCTAACCAGGTTCCTTCTCCTTCTATTAAGACCCCTAATCTACCTTCATCAGCCAATGGGATTAGAACTGGAAGCCCTGTTCCTCACCTGAGCACTCCACCTGGACCTCCCAGGTTCTCCCCACCAATTCAACCTGCTGCTGTGCCTTTTCGAACTTCTCCAGCCGTTCCTCAGCCTGTTGTGTTCTCTTCAGGTTCATCCCTACCCACTTCATCTCCTCCCCATTTTTCTAATGGGTCTCTTGAGGAGCTGCACCAGACTTCTGGTGATAGAGAAGAATGGACAAATTCTACAGAATCTCCAAATGTTGTGTTTTCAGCTTATAAGGTATATTTCATGAAATCTCCTGTTTAATTTAATGAAAATTATGCATTTCTCTAGGGAATTGATCATTCTGAAAAATTGCAGTTTAGTGAATGCTTAACTACTTTATATATAATATGGAGTAATTTTTTTTTCCTAGTAAATGTGCTGGATATGAATCTTGTTACTTTATGTTTTCTTTCTTATATGATTATCTCTTCTTATTCAGGTATTCAAACAGAAGAAACTAGCAAATGTTCTGAGTTTAGGGTTTGGTGCATTAGTTTCCCCAGGCAGGGAGGTATCCCTAGGTCCTCAAATAATTCAGCGTGATCCCATTCGCTGTCATAATTGTGGGGCCTATGCCAACCTTTATTGCAATATTTTACCTGGTTCTGGCCAGTGGCAGTGTGTAATTTGTCGTAATCTGAATGCAAGTGAAGGCCGGTATGTGGCTTCTAGCAAGGAGGATCTTCGCAATCTGCCAGAACTGTCATCACCGTTAGTTGATTATGTCCAAACTGGGAATAAAAGACCTGGTTTTTTCCCAGTCTCAGATACTAGAGTGTCCGCACCAATTATTCTTGTTATAGATGAGTGTTTAGATGAACCACACCTGCAGCATCTACAAAGCTCCTTGCACGCTTTTGTAGATTCACTACCCCCAACAACAAGACTTGGAATTATTGTGTATGGTCGCACAGTGTCAGTCTATGATTTCTCAGAAGAATCAATGGCATCTGCTGATGTACTTCCTGGTAACATATCACCATCTGAGGAATCTCTTAAAGCATTGATCTATGGAACAGGGATATACCTTTCACCCATGCATGCTTCGCTTCCTGTTGCACACTCAATATTCTCATCTCTGAGGCCATATAAACTTACTACTCCAGAGGCATCTAGAGATCGCTGTCTGGGTACTGCAGTGGAAGTTGCTCTAGCAATAATTCAAGGGCCTTCAGCTGAAATGTCAAGGGGGGTTGTTAAAAGACCTGGAGGAAACAGTAGGATAATTGTCTGTGCTGGGGGACCAAATACATGCGGGCCTGGTTCAGTTCCTTATTCATTTTCTCATCCAAACTATCCCCATATGGAGAAAACAGCATTGAAGTGGATGGAAAATCTAGGTCGTGAGGCACACAGGCATAGTACAGTCATTGACATATTATGTGCTGGTACATGTCCAGTTCGGGTACCTGTGCTGCAACCTCTTGCAAAAGCTTCTGGTGGTGTTCTGATTCTCCACGATGACTTTGGAGAGGCATTTGGTGTGAACTTACAGAGAGCATCTGGCAGGGCTGCAGGTTCCCATGGTTTGCTGGAGATCCGTTGTTCTGATGATATTTTTATTAGTCAAGTAATAGGTCCTGGTGAGGAGTCACATGTAGACAACCATGAAAGTTTTAAGAGTGACAATGCGCTTTCCATTCAGATGCTTAGTGTTGAAGAGACACAGAGCTTGGCATTATGCATGGAAACCAAGAGAGATATCAAGAGTGATTTTGTGTATTTTCAGTTTGCATTTAACTTTTCAGATGTTTACCAATCCGATATCTCCAGAGTGATCAGTGCAAGATTGCCTACAGTGGATAGCATTTCAGCCTATCTTGCAAGTGTTCAAGATGAAGTGGCTGCTGTTCTTATTGCCAAGAGGACACTTTTACGTGCCAAGAATGCCAATGATGCTCTTGATATGCAAGGAACAGTAGACGAAAGAATTAAAGATATTGCCATCAAGTTTGGTTCTCAAATGCCCAAATCTAAGCTTTATCAGTTCCCCAAAGAGCTCTCCTTATTGCCAGAGCTCTTATTCCATCTTAGAAGAGGCCCACTTCTTGGAAGCATTCTTGGTCATGAAGATGAGAGGTCTGTGTTGCGGAACTTGTTTCTGAATGCATCATTTGATTTATCCCTCAGAATGATTGCCCCTCGTTGTCTGATGCATCGAGAAGGTGGTACTTTTGAGGAACTACCAGCTTATGATCTTGCTATGCAATCTGATGCAGCTGTTGTTCTCGATCATGGCACTGATGTCTTCATTTGGTTGGTATGCCACTTAAGTTACCTTCTTTTTGTTAAAGACGAAATTATTATTAAAAAGAAACTGACTACTTATTATGCTTGCATTTGAATGGCGTGTAAGCTATGATACTGCAAATCCTTTATTTATTTATTTTTATTGTTTTGCCTTTTAGCTAGTGAGAACTCCAACTTTGATTTTGCCTTTGCGGGACATAAAAAATATTGAGTTGTGGAAGAATGGTGAAAAACATGCCAAGTAGTTCCATTTTCATTTTGGCTTGTGTTATTCTTGGGAGAGAGCACATAGTTTTGGGAATGGAAGGAATGGAGAATAGTTTGCTTTTCAGAAAGGAGAAGTAAAAAAAATTTTGTGAACAAACCAGAATTCACAGCTGTTATATGCTATCATGAAATTGCTGCCACATATTCATTTGATACTTTTCCGCTAGTTTTGTCCAATTTTGTTATCGTTGAATTTTTTTTACCAAGGCTACCAAAGTTAAGACTTTGCTTTTAATATTTGGGTTTATGGTTGTGATTTCTCTTTGTGTACTACCTATTTACATTTTTTTTGTTCAACTTGCTTCAATGCTTCCCTTAATCTTTGTTGTTGTTCAGGGTGCTGAACTAGATGCTCAAGATGGAAAGGGTGCTGCAGCGTTGGCAGCTTGTAGAACATTAGCTGAAGAGCTGACTGAAATGAGGTTCCCAGCACCACGCATCCTGGCATTCAAGGTTAATTTTTTTTATCAGCCCAACTTGCTGCCTATAAATGAGTTTTCCTTAGTGGAATCCTGACTCTTTTTTCTTTTTTAATAAAAGGAGGGAAGTTCCCAGGCACGGTATTTTGTTTCTCGGCTGATAGCAGCACACAAAGATCCTCCTTATGAACAGGTAGTTAGGGACTTGAGATTCTGTTTTTCATGATGTTAGCTTTTATTTTCTCTGTATTTGAATACTTCTTGAGTTGAAAAGGTACTCATCATGACTCAAATTTCAGAATCCAATAAATTGGTAAGGTCTAATTTCTAGTCCAATGAACCACTTCTCTGAAAATAGAAATGCACTTGCCTATATCTTCCTTCCTAAACCCTGGATGTTGCTAGAGGGTGGTCTGTTGAATCTGATCTATTTAATGAATGATTATACTCCTTCAGGTAAAGAAGTATTACGTGTACAAATGTGATTGTACACAACCTGTATTAGTGGTGAGAAGTAAAATTGAGGCTATTGAGTACCCACTTTGTAGTTGACTTGAGAATACCAGGTCCAGGTGGTATGGAAAATTAGTTATATTGTTCATCTGAGAGATTCATTATTTATATATTAGGTTTTACTAAGGAATTAACAGGAGACATTTGCTCTCTTTTCATTTCTCTCTCACTTTAAAATGTTATTTTGATTTGGTATTATGATTTATGAAGGCTTAAGTATACACCATATTTGAGTGTAATATTTTATTGAAATTCTCAATTCTTAAAGCATGATTTTATAGCTTCCCTAAGTGAAGACATTGCTAAGTTGATGCATATGAATGTAGGAGGCAAGATTTCCACAGCTTCGAACACTGACAACAGAACAGAGAACAAAACTGAAAAGCAGCTTCCTTCACTTTGATGATCCTAGCTTCTGTGAATGGATGCGGAGTTTGAAAGTGTTGCCCCCTGAACCAAGCTAGGTGGGCTGTATAATCAAAATTCCTGGAAGAGTGGTGAAAATCTCAAAGAGGAATTAAGTTGGGCCATGCTTTTGTCTTAGTCGCCATCTCTCAAGAACTTTTCCCCCTCCTTGTCTGACTTTTTTGCATGCAAATTGCAGTGCTCACAGAGATTAAATTGCAGTCCCCGCTCCCTCAGAACTGTAGTTTTTTTTTTTGGTTTGGTTTTGTTGAGGTGATTGATACCTGATGTACCTTGTTGCATTGGTTTTGTATTTACACAATTAGCTTGTACACCATGGCAGATGAATAAGGTAGATTGTTCACTTGATTTGATGGTACTTTTACCGCGGCAGTAGTTGGCTGTTCAAGCGTGGGCATCTACTTATGGCAATTTATATCGTGAACCGCTTCCAATCTATAGAATTTAACTTCATAAAGTACAGAATTCATGTTCATAATGTGCAAAATTATATAGCTAAGGAAATATGAACATTTGACATAATACCCATACACATAAACACGATATTTTAAAATAAATACATACAAAGTATGTGTATTATGTTATGAATTTGTGTCCTCATCTATATAATTTTGTACATTATAAATCTCAATTCTATAATATATGTGTATTATTTTAAGTGTTTATGTGTGTTTCGCTATATAATTCTGTATCTTATGAAGTCAAATTTTGTATATTGGACCACTGTCCAGTGCAAACGATTGTCTACCTAGCATTAGTGTTTGTGAGGCATCGACTTGTGGCTCTGATGGAGGGAAAATAATATAAACATTCTGATAAATTGAAAATTGATCTCTGCATTACTTACACTCACTGTTGCAAAAATTTCCGCCTAAGCGCTAACCGCTCTTAGACCGAGGCGAATTGCTCCCTAGACGTCCACGCTCCTAGACCGAGGCGAATTACTCCCTAGGCGTCCACGCTCCTAGACCGAGGCGAATTGCTCCCTAGGCGTCCATGCACCTAGACCGAGGCAAATTGCTCCCTAGGCGTCCGCCTAGCACCTAACTCGGCTGACTGGGCCGAATTGGCGGTCGATCGGGCCGAATTTGACCGAGTTAACTCACCCAACTCGATTGAGTTTGCCGAGTTAACTTGAGCGAGTCTGTCTTGTTAATTTTATTATTATATTTATATATATATATTTACATTTATTTATATTTATATAAGTAAGAGAAGTAATATATATATATATATATATATATATATAAAATATATGACATACAACCGTACACATGAATTAATTTTTTGTTTTTATAGGTCGCCGTCTAAGTACCGCCTAAACCGCTTAGACACTAGTTTACGGTCCGAGTAGTGCCTAGTAGAGGCTTGCACTCCCAAATAAATGTTTCACCGAAGGAAAAAACTCCAGAGTGTGGAACTGGAATGGTGTTTATTTATTTTTGCTTAAACTAAAGCAGTAAAGCGAGCGAGCCGGGTTTAGAGTTTAGACCATGGACGGACGGACGGACATAATTGCCATTTTGGTGACATTATCTTTGAGTTTGATGGCTTATCTAATACTCTACTCTATCTGGCTGTGAGTCAGTCTCTCTCCCTAGTCCGTTCTCTCCCAGCTTTTTTAGGCTCAGGGAAGCTACAAACTGAAATTTATGGCATTGGCGGTTGCCCACCCCCCGCCCCCGGCTTACTGTCGCTGTGATGAGGCTTCTCACCTCTCCCGCACTGCTCTCCGTTTCTATCATCATCAAAAGAAGACAGACAGCTGCAGTTGGCTTCGCGCCGGTGCTCTCCATCTTGCTGGAACTAAACCAGTGGAACTCAGAGCGGGATGGATGAGGCGGCCGCGGAGCCGCCCCATCGTGGCGTCTTTAGGAGGTCTCTTCGGAGGGATCTTCAAGTCCACTGATTCCGGCGAGTCCACAAGACAGTTGTACGCCTCCACTCTCGCTCTTATTAACGCCTCCGATTCCCAAATGTCTTCTTTATCAGACTCCCAATTGAGAGACATGACTGCCACTTTACAACAACGTGCCCGTAGCGGTGAATCTTTGGACTCTCTTTTACCTGTGAGTCTTGTCCTTTTTTTCTTAACCATCTGCGCACTATGTATGCGTCCCTAACATCCATCTTTATCTTCAAATTAAATGCCTATTGTCCAAAGATAATGGAAACAATCAAACAATTAAGTAGTAATCAAATTTCTTGAGCGACTATTTGAGGTGTTATGTATGGAGTATTAAACTCGGTAGATATGTGCATTGCTTTCTACTGATATAGTTTTGTTATACTTTTAGTATGGTTCAGAAGATTTATTTCATTTTCATTAGTGTATTCTTAATTGATTTTTAGTTCCTTAGTTCCTACTTATTTGTACCTATAGAGCACTAACTACTACACATTATGAAGATCATTTGACGCTTCATCAACATCTTTCAAATTTTCTATCTGTTGTTCAGAACATAAAGTGTGGTTTGCTTGCAGGAAGCATTTTCTGTTGTAAGAGAGGCTTCAAAACGGGTTCTAGGACTTCGTCCTTTTGATGTGCAACTAATAGGTAGTATTCTGGATCCTCCTACTTTCCAACATATGTAGCCAAGTTTTCAACATAGGTTAGCATGATTGGTACTTCTTACTCAGCATCACTTTATAAAACATGATAAAATTTGGCTCCAAGAGTCTGTTATTTCCTATATATATTTCTGCTTCTACATGTTCGGGGAAGATCATGAATTATATATTATACAGTCTCACATACTTTCATTATTTCATACGAGCTGGCGTGCTCTTTCACTAGGAATTTCAGCTCCTTGTCATTCTGGAATCCTTAATTGCTTTATTTTTGTTAGTATAGGGGGCATGGTTCTTCATAAGGGAGAAATCGCTGAAATGAGGACCGGAGAAGGAAAGACACTTGTAGCTATATTACCCGCTTATTTGAATGCATTGACTGGAAAAGGAGTTCATGTGGTTACAGTAAATGATTATTTAGCTCGAAGAGATTGTGAATGGGTTGGTCAAGTTCCTCGGTTTCTCGGACTTAAAGTTGGCCTGATCCAACGTATGTCTTGTAACCTTTATTGGTCATAATTCTTCACTTACAACAGTTCCTTTATCATAACTGTGCTTATATTTGTCTCATGTTGCTATCCTTGTTCTTTTATGGGATTAGTTCTATTTTTTGTCTTAGATTTATAGGTGTCAGTCCACTTTTAGTCTTTTTTTTTTTTCTTTTTTTTTTTCTT
>CP025647.1:25135097-25243941 GCA_003576665.1 Ipomoea trifida | reverse complement strand
AATCCCCATTTGGTCTTAGTATTATTGTGGCATGACCATTTTTGGTCCTCTGTCAATAAAATCGTTTAAATGTCCTTGGATATAAGGGCATTTTGGTATATTCAGTTCTAAGTGTTAACTGTTAAGTCATTTTCCTTTTTTGGCCATAGATTTATATGTGTCATTTCTTTTAGTCATTTTTTTTTTCAAAACATCCCCGTTGGTCCTAGCGTTATTGTGGCATGACCCTTTTTTGTGTCAACAAATATGTTTAAATGACAATAAAAATGATGTTATTAACCACTCAAAATCTTCCTTTTTCTTCTTGGTAATAAAACTGTTATTGCAAAATCCAAAAAAGTGCAATTGAAAAAATCACAAATCTACTTCATGGCAAACCTTAAGTCTAGTGCATAACTTTACTTCATAAAAAATCACAAGACTTGTGGTTCTATTACCAAGAAGAAAAAAGGAGGATTTTGTGTGGTTAATAATGTAATTTAAACATATTTGTTGACGGATTTCCAAAAATGGTCATGCCACAATAATGTTAGGACCAATAGGGATGTTTTGAAAAAAAGACTAAAAATGGAATGACACATACAAATCTAAGGACTAAAAATGGAAAATGACTTAACACTTAGAATTGAATATACTAAAATGCCCTTGTCATTTAAAAGGTTTTGTTGATGGAGGACCAAAAATGGTCATGCCACAATAATACTAGACCAAACGGGAATGTTTTGAAGAAAAAAAAAGGACTAAAAGTGAACTGACACCTATAAATCTAGGACAAAAAATGGAATTAACTCTTCTTTTATGTTTTTTTTCCTAAACTGTCTTATGAATCTCATCTTTTTATTGCATAGTACTTGGTAAGGTATAGTTGGACTTTAGCTTTAAATATAAAAGTACTTATTTATGAAGATTTTCTTTTCTTGCTTGATGAGTTGATGATGAGGTTTGCACTAATGATGGCTTTTACATCAAGCAGAAAATATGACAAGTGAGCAGAGGAGGGAAAATTATCTCTGTGACATCACATATGTGACTAATAGTGAGCTGGGTTTTGATTACCTGAGAGATAATCTTGCCACGGAAAGTAATTATTTTGCTTTGATATGTTTTTTTTTTCTTATTTATGTTCAATTGAAAAACACATTTAACAATAGTGAACTAGGTTTTTAATATACTGCTGTCCTAAGTGGCTTTGTTTTTCCTCTGCAGACTGTGGATGAGCTTGTGTTGCGACGTTTTAATTACTGTGTGATTGATGAGGTTGATTCTATCCTAATTGATGAAGCCAGGACTCCTCTTATCATATCTGGACCTGCTGAAAAACCAAGTGATCGGTATTATAAAGCTGCTAAGATAGCTGCTGCCTTTGAGCAAGATATACATTACACTGTAAGGAATAACTGTAATTCCATATGACAAGATAATGCGCAAGCAAGGAATAAGCATAATGATCTTTCCATGTGCTTTTTGTTTAAACTATTTTGTAAATAATTCTCCATTTTCTAGGGTATGAGAGAAATCTCAGAGTGGAATATCATTCGTATATTATCTCGTCTTATTAATCAACTATAGTCTTTGTGTAAGTTTGTAGAAGCACTATTTGCCTTCAAGCAAACAATTGTGCTTAGTTTCCAGGGCATTTTGTTGTTGGTGTTAGTTATTATTTATTATCACCTAATATCATTACTATTGCAGGTTGATGAGAAGCAAAAAAATGTTCTACTCATGGAACAAGGTTATGCAGATGCTGAGGAAATTCTAGATGTGAAAGATTTATATGATCCTCGAGAACAGTGGGCCTCATATTTATTGAATGCAATAAAAGCAAAAGAACTTTTTCTTAGAGATGTGAACTATATCATTCGTGGCAAGGAGGTTCTTATAGTTGATGAATTTACTGGTCGGGTCATGCAGGTGAGTTTTCTTGCCAGATTTTCACTTTATCAAAACATGAATGACTTTGCCTAATTTTAATTTGCTATCCACAGAGTTTGAGTGGTTAAAATCAGCTAGGTTGTAGCTTTAGCTATAATGCCTTTTTTATTCACATCTTAGTTTGCAATAAATTGCAAAGCCACTCAGGAGCATATAGCCCCGTAGGTCTAAAAGTTGATGTTTGATTATGGCCATACATTTTTAAAGATTGAAGAAAAATGCTACTTATTCCTAAAACTAGCTGTGTGGTATTATCTTTTATCTGTAAGGCTTAATAAAGGAAAACTCTTTATATTCATTGGTTAGTTGTGAACTGACCGACCTCACCATGAGTTCATCCGAAACAAATGTCATTAAAAAAGTCAATGTAGTAATCAAATATAAAAAAGAATCCAATGCAATAATGGCACATACAAAGGTGAAAATTAAGAGGTAGTTTTTGAAGGGAAAAGTAGCAGGACTGATAATTGAATATTTAGTCCTAATAATTATTAATTTTCTTGACAATATCATTGAATAAGTAAACCTTTTTTTTTTTGTTAGAGCCAAAACCGTTGCAAAGTTTATACTTTGTACAGTGTTACACTTATTCAACTGTAAATGAGTTATATGTTATTGATTTCAATAAATTAGAAGTGTCATGGAACTTATATTCCATAATCTCTGGTAAGCACATAGAAAATGAATTTTTAAAATCTTGCTAATCTAATAAAATAAGACTTAACATATAGGTACACTTTGTGTTTCAAATTCATGAGATTCTCTGCAAGAAGTTTTAAGTTCAATTCACCTACCCCTTAGATGTACCAAGCAAAAGTCATGAGGGTCCCATCCCATTTTATTTGTTTTACTTATTAGCTTGTCTCAAAGTCTATTTCCTAAATTAAATGCTACTACCCCTTTTCTTTTCTCATTTTACCTTTGAATTTACATAAACCTATTGTGGGCAACTGGGCACAATGTGTCCTCTTTACAAAAAATCTGCTGTTTTACCCTTTTTTTTTTTTTTTTTCGTTAAACTATGTGCCAAACATAAACGGGGCTTAGAACTTTGGACAGAGGGAGCAATTAATTAATTGTTTTAATCTTCAAAGCTACTTTTTAAAAAAAAAAATTTATCTGATTTACCAGTTTATTAACAAGGGTTAAATCTTTAAATAGCAATGGATTTAAATAAATGAAAAACTCACTGTATTTATGGTACTTACAAATGAATTGAAAATCTAGTTAACTAATCCTTACCAAACTGGTATATTGTGTTTCAAATTTAAGAGTCTCTACTCTCTGTGCAAGATGTCTTTAAGTTCAACTTCCCTCTCCATCATATATACCCATCATTGTGATTCTTGACCTCCTTTGCGCTTTTCCCATTTTTTCCATCAGAAGTAGTATTCATAATGCACACTTGGGCTTTTCAATTATAAAGATTGTAGTTTCTTTGTAAGACATGCTTCTGTTTGGTTTGCATAATTCTTAATGCTTCAAAATGTGTTGTGCATTGCAACTATTAACTGTTTGAGCGCATTGATATTTTACTAGGGGAGGCGATGGAGTGATGGGCTTCATCAGGCAGTTGAAGCAAAAGAAGGCTTACCAATCCAAAACGAGACTGTAACATTGGCTTCAATCAGCTACCAGAACTTCTTTCTCCAGGTTGGGATTCTATCTTGATCAGTTATATTGATCTCTATAATTTCCATGTTCTGGTGCATTTTCTCATGTGATGCTGAGACTTAAAATATTTGAATTTGATATGATTCAAGTTTCCAAAGCTCTGTGGCATGACTGGCACTGCTGCGACAGAGAGTTCTGAGTTTGAGAGCATATACAATCTTAAAGTTACGATTGTCCCCACAAACAAGCCCATGATTAGGAAGGTTTGTTCTAAACTTTCCTTATTGGTTATATTTTGTATTCTACTTTAATTCACATATGAAACCTTGATGGATAAAATGTAGAGGAAAGGGAATCTGGAATAAATCACTAAAAATTAATGGTAAACCAATATATCATTTAGGTTATTACTGTTCTCTTTTTAATGCTGCTTACCTTTAGGCTGCAAGTGGAAGTTAGGTTCCCTGCATTTCCCTTCCAGCTTAGTGCTGCATAATTAGTTGGATTTTGAATAAATTGTACTGCCTAATAGTTACCCTGTTTTATCTCATTTTGGACTTTCTTTTAATTCAAAGAAACACATAATAAGAATTCCTCACTTGTAACTAAGACCAATTTATCCCTGGACTTTCTTGGATCTTGACATTCAAGTAAACCCTTAATGCTTTGTGGATCAAATTGTCCACCATGCTCTTTGATGCTTCATGCACTGTCATATGAATAAATGTAGGCTGGGCCAAATAATTTAAGTCTGATTGCTAATTAAAGTCTTTCATATTAATGGTTGAGTTAATAGAAACTTTTCAGGATTTTTTTTTTTAATTTTTTTTAATTAAGAATGAGAATTGGTGGGTAAGGGAAGGGTACTCATTTGGCTTCATACTAAGCTAGGAGGTTATGCATTTCAGAAGGGATATGAAGTTTTCCCTTTAGAGTGAAAGTCACTATTCCTGGTTGTGGGGGAAATGGTGAATGCAAAAAAGGGATGTATTTGATGGATTGCATTCCAAACATTGGAGTGTCACATAGGCTTTATTTATGTATAAAGTCTACATACATGAAGTATACTGTGAATTAGTTGCTTTCACTTTCTTTACCATTGCAATGCTTACACTCTTTTCATTTAAGGATGAGTCAGATGTAGTGTTCAGGGCAACTACAGGAAAGTGGCGGGCTGTGGTTGTGGAGATCTCTAGAATGCATAAAATAGGTCGGCCTGTACTTGTTGGTACAACCAGTGTTGAGCAAAGTGATGCATTGTCAGAACAACTGCGTGAGGCTGGAATCCCCCATGAGGTGAGTACTAAGCTGCTGACTGCAATGACTTTTTCTATTTAATTCTCTGAAGATTTTACTAATTTCAAATGTGTAAGGTTCTCAATGCTAAACCTGAAAATGTGGAAAGAGAAGCTGAAATTGTGGCACAGAGTGGTCGTCTTGGGGCTGTTACAATTGCGACTAACATGGCAGGTCGTGGTACCGATATTATCCTTGGTGGTAATGCAGAGTTCATGGCAAGGTTGAAGTTAAGAGAGATGTTAATGCCAAGGTATCCATGTAATTTTTGTTTTTAATAGTTATGTTTTTGTTCAAACAATTGATAGTATTTGATGTCTGTCAGTTCTATTACCTTCTCAATCTGCCTGCTGTTGTGCTACTTGTTTTAGCTTCTGCATCAGTCTCATACAAAAAGCATTTAGTGCTTAGAATTTATGAAGGCTGATTCCCAATAGATTCCTATAAGGTTTTTTTCCTCCATGTAAATTAACTTGTGAAAACCAAGGTTGCATAATGGATGCAAATTAGCACATTTTATGAGTTATGACTAAATGGAGAGAGCTCAGCCAGGTTGGGTTGAAGGCTTAGTTGAGTTGTAGTTACTACAGCTGGTGAGATAATGAAATTAACCAAGTCTTGGTTTCTTGATCAACCTTATTTGAATCCATCTGAAGCTGCAAGCAATTAGGTTCTCACTTCACATAAACATGGAGGAAAAAAAAGGCCATTCATTTTCTATTCTATTTCTTATTCCTTACTCAGGCTTTTGATTATAATAATCTACAAATAAGGAAAATGTTTACAATTTATGACACCCATGAACAAATTTTGAACCTGGGAAAGTTCATTGCGTTCTAAATGGCTTCAACACTACAGGGTCGTTAAACCAGCTGAAGGGGTCTTTGTTTCTGTAAAGAAACCTCCTCCAAAGAAGACATGGACGGTCAGCCTGATTTTGATATTCTGTCCTTATAAAGTATTTTTTGGCTCTGAAATCAGAATGTTAATTACCAAGTGCAGGTGAAGGATAGTTTATTTCCATGTGAGTTATCTAAAGAAAGTTCTAAGCTAGCTGAGGAAGCTGTGCAACTAGCTGTAAAAACATGGGGCCTGAGATCCTTGACTGAACTTGAAGCAGAGGAGCGACTGTCTTATTCCTGTGAAAAGGTGAAGTTTATTAGATTACTATCATAACATATGAAGAGATCCTATTGCCAAATACGTCTGCATATTTGTATTCATCACTGTTCAAGACATTTTTGTTATGAAAAATCCTTGCTATTAGACAAGCACTCTTATATTAAGAATTATGTTGCAGGGTCCTGTAAAAGATGAAGTAATATCAAATCTTCGTAATTCTTTTTTGGATATTATGGGAGAATATAAATATTATACCGAGGAAGAGAAAAGGAAGGTAATTTCCTTTCCTTCAGTTCCCTGCTGTTAATGCAATGTACTGTTTGCTTAGTAATGTTTATAGACGGAAAACACACACACACACAAAAGAAGTCCCTCTGAACCTTTTGTCTGTTACTCTTGAGTACCTCGTCTATCCATGGAATCCTGGAACATACTTTCTGTATCTTTATCAGTTTAGCTCTGACAGGTCATATCAGCTGGTGGACTCCATGTAATTGGTACTGAGCGTCATGAGTCACGTCGAATCGACAATCAGGTACACACTTATGAAAATGTAGGACATATGGAAAATATAGGGTGTGTTTAGTTCATGGGATTAGACACAAGGAATGAGAATGAAAGTCATACACATTGTTTGGTTGACAACTTTTTAAAACAAAGGTATGGGATTTGATTACTCCTATAATTAAAAAACTCATTACCTAATTTAAAATAGACATCATTCCATTAATTCAGCCTTATCCTTCCTTATTTCATCAACTCTTCATCTCGTTGCTTCCTCACTGCATTGCCTACCCAATTCATCACCACTCTGAATACTCCATAGCTCCATAGCTCCATAGCTTCTTTCTTCCAAAAGCTGTGCTCAGTTGAGGGAAGTATCACACTATTTACCTTCATCCTTAGTTCTCCATTGTTAATATTTATTTCAAGTAAACATTGAAATCCCATAGACCCACTGCTAATATTATGGATTTGCTTCATAAATTTCTTCAAAAATATGCAGCTGCGAGGTCGAAGCGGTAGGCAGGGAGATCCTGGAAGTTCACGTTTTTTCCTTAGCCTTGAAGACAACATATTCCGTATATTTGGTGGGGATCGCATACAGGTTGAATTTAATGGCAGGATGCAACACATGCTCATAATATCACAGTATTACAATGTTTAGAGATTAATGTTATCACTTCCAGGGTTTGATGAGAGCATTTAGAGTGGAGGACCTACCAATTGAATCAAAAATGCTGACAAAAGCACTCGATGAAGCTCAACGGAAAGTTGAAAACTACTTTTTTGATATTCGTAAGCAATTGTTTGAATATGATGAGGTTTTAAACAGCCAAAGAGATCGTATCTACACAGAGAGGAGGATGGCCCTAGAAGCAGATGATCTCCAACCACTACTTATTGAATATGCTGAATTGACAATGGATGACATACTAGAGGTGAAACTCTAACTCTATGAATTACTTATCAGATTTGAATGTTCTTCCTTCAATTTTTTTTAAGAACAATATCATATCATAAGAATGGTGGCTGACTATGGAAAGACGACAAACCCCTTCCTAACACAGTGTACAAAGCCAGAAACAAAACCCATGTTTCCTGTTAAATTTTAATTTCTGGTGCACTCACCATTTTTGTTTCTTATGTGAATGTGATAGGCAAATGTCAGTCCTGATTCTCCAAGAGACACCTGGGATTTTGAGAAGCTTATTGCTAAAGTTCAACAGTATGAATCTTGTGGAGGATTTTAAATTTTCTAGCAGACAGGTTATCTTTTGGGTTTTATATTTTATTTAATTCTGACTAGATTTACCTTACAGGTATTGCTATCTTTTGAGTGATTTGACCCCCACTTTGCTGGCTGATAAATGCTCAAATTATGAGGAACTGCGGGAATATCTTAGGTTACGCGGACGGGAAGCATATCAACAGAAAAGGGTGAGTTACTTTCACTGTATATAAGAAGATAAGGTTTAAGATTTCACTAGTCAATGACACTAGAATAGTTGCTACATCAACTGAACTCACAATTGTGTCCTTAGGACATTGTGGAGAAACAAGCTCCAGGATTGATGAAGGAGGCAGAGAAGTTCTTAGTTTTGAACAACATTGATAGATTGTGGAAGGAGCACTTGCAAGCACTCAAATTTGTTCAGCAAGCCGTAGGTTTACGTGGATATGCCCAAAAGGATCCCCTCATAGAGTATAAGCTTGAAGGCTACAACCTTTTCATTGAGATGATGGCACAGATAAGGAGGAATGTTATATATTCTGTCTACCAGGTTTGTTAACCCCAGCTGCTCAAATTTTTTGCACATCGAAGCAACTATCGAGTCCAATTTGATATATTTTTACCTTTTCTCACAGTTTCAACCAGTCTTAGTAAAGGAACAAGACCAAAAACGTCAAAATACAGAAAATGGCAATGCAAATGGGAGGGGAGGCAATGAGAAGAAGAGCAGAGATGAAGTTGCTAATAATCTCACAGCCTAGTGTACGAGACACCCAAGAAAGAATGAATGCAAATGGGAGGGGAGGCAATGAGAAGAAGATGGTAATATTCTCACAGCCAGTGTATGAGACACCCAAGAAGATGAATTATTGGTGTGGTAGAGTTTTGGTGTATTCTTGTATTAAAATGTGCCATACTGAAATCAAAATGTAGTAGGGGAGAGGATGGAAAGGAACATAATGTGAGGTGACAATTTAAAAAGAAGAGGAGACTCATTGCATTCCTTTAGCAAATAAGCTTTTACCGAGTTCTTGAACATAAATGTAAAGATAAACAATTAAACATGCACTTGCCAACACTATCTGAAGAGTGAAATGATACTGGGTGCGATCATCATTAAAAAGGTCAAATGTGCATGCTATTCAGAGCTTTGAAGGAGGTGACTGCTGATGAAGTGATTAATGGTGTTTCCTCTAGCCTGCATAAAATCGAAGTGCAATATCATACCATGAGTAAACTGGAAATGCTTATTGGGAAACAAACACGGTTACTTGTTAAGATAAACTAAACAAAAATATATATATAATTGAATTGAGAAGAGCCAAACCTTCACTCCAACAGCAATTGCAGTTTTTAGTTTGACCACTTCCCCTAACCTCAAAGAAGCTCTTTTCTTATCTTTCACAAAGAAAAGAGGTACCCTCCGTGAAGCAGCCAAATTGGGTAGATGCTTGGTCAACCACTGTGGATTGCAATCAGCTGCTACTAGTATGGCCTTAAAGCAGATTGATATGTCAGTCATATCAGAACCTAAGCATCAATGACACCAATACCATTCTAGACTAGATTAAAACTGAAAGGGATAGGATAACCTGAAGTTGGACTGGGGGAACTTTGACTAAATCATTGTGGGCAACAAGAGAGCAGCAATCGTTTACAGGAGGCATGCGTTCAAGCAGTCGTGTCACTTCATTCACCCCGATTGAAAACACTTGCTGCTCATTATACACAGCATATTTAACAAATTCAGTAAATTATACCAACTAGCTACAGCTCTGCATTAATTTTTAACTTCTCTCTTCTTATATTTAAACTTTAATCACTAACCCTAAATACCACCACTGGTAATTGTGTAACCAAAAAAAGAAAAGAAGAAGAAAATCGAGACCTTAAACCAGACTTTATCTGGCAAAGCTCTGTCCAAGCTTCTTGCACACTCTAACTCTCTGCTCACAACAGACAATGTAAGACTATTATTCAAGCGATTCAAAAACAAGGAGAGCGAGACAGGACAAGTAAAGATTCACCTATCAATAGCTTTGAGGAGATGATCCAAGCTTTCCCCTTCGAAGCAACTGAAAAGAATAAAAAGAGTAGTTATTAGATGCCAGGCCCCTGTATAAATCTTATTGAGAATGTAAGAATAAAAATCCAAAAGGCAAAAACAAGGACATAAATACACCGCCATAGAAACGAAAATAGGACGAAACTATATTAATGATTACAGTTGCTCTGGAGGATGAGACACAGTGTTGTGGAGCTTTTCTCGCTTAGGAGGTCTGGTCATGTTTGATACTCCGTTTCAGCAGGAACAGCTGAGCCATTATTTTCTTTTAGGTTTATTTATACTGTTGTACGCCCGTTATAAATCACGGAAAAGATACCAATAGGCTATTTGACTATTTGGGGTATAGTAATTAAGTCATTAAATTCAAATAAATTCTAAATTCATCCTTAAAACTCATAAATAAAGAGTAAAACAATAAGTTTGCACCGATTAGGATGTCATGTGTATATTTTACTTAAGTTTATACTCCGTATTTATTATTATTATTCTTATCCTACTAAACATTTGACCTTCTTCTTGGATTATATATATATATATATATATATATATATATATATATATATATATATATATATATATCACTGTTGTAAAAATCTCCAGCCTAGGCCGCCTGAGCGCTAGGCGCCCCTAAGTCGAGGCAAATTGCTCCCTAGGCGGCCGCCTAGCGCCTAATTGAGCCGAGTTGATGATTGACGAGTTAACTCGCCAACTCGACAGAGTTAGCCGAGTTAACTTAGGCGAGCCGGTCTTGTTAATTTTTTATTATAAAAGTTAGATGAAATAAACAAATTGACATGCAACAATTTTTTTTGTGTGAACTTTTGACATGCAACAACAATTCAATATGTATATATGTATTATGGTTATTATTTTCTCTTTTTAACAACACACACACACACACACATATACATATATATATATATATATATATATATATATATATATATATATTATAATTTAAAAGTGAATTAAAATTACAATTATGCAATAATAATAATACTTATTATTATTAATTTATTATTATTGAATTACAAATATAATGGTATGAAAATTTTGAATGAGTAGCATTACTCTTTCAGACATGCAAAACTACCGCGTACCGGCCGCTAGTACTGAATCCTAATACAAGGAAACTTCAAATAAATATTGACATAAACTGAAAGGTTTTGATACTGAAATTATCTTCAATGTTAAAATAAATCATTTGGTGCACCATGATCCTCTTAAAAGGGCACATGGAACTGCAATCTCGTAGGGCATTCTCACTTCACTTGCGAACATACTTGGACAAAAATTCAGTTACATCAGCAGCAACTTCATAAGCACCCTCTATACATCTCCCTAATGCTACACCAGATACAAAGTTTCCCCCAAGAAACACACCTTCAAGCCCACCATCTGTTATTGCAGTTTTTGCAGCACCTAATGTATCCAAATGACCAACTAAGAACTGTGGAATAGCTTGTGGCCATACTCGAACACCCAAAACAAATGGATCTTCAGCATCAGACTTAATAAGCATCTTTCTGATGTCGCGATCAACTGTTTCCACAAGTTGGTTGTGTGACTGGAAAAAGAATGAGATCTCAGAGCGAAGCAACAAAAATGTCTTCATAGCATTTGAGTTTACACAGGTTGAATCAAATTACTAAACATCTCAACTCCATAACATACCCATGCCCTTGAGAGAGCGAAACCCGAAAACATAGAATTGATCAAAAAAACTAGAAAAATGATAACAGCAGCTAACAAAGGCAAAGTCTGAAGCAAAAGATTTAAGCAGATATCCATCTAATAATTTTTCATCTTTCAACTGTTTAGGGTTTAGGGTTTAGGTGGGTCATGTTCAACAAGCCACTCAAAGTGCTGCTGATTGAGCACATAACTGTTGGCTCACATCAGTTTATGGCATTTATCAGGTAGTTCTGAATCTTCCCTATGCTTCATTACTAGATTGTCAAAGTTCAAAAAGAGAATGACTACTCAAATTCCATCATACCTTTGCCAAAATCTCAGTATTTGTTGCTCCTCCAATATAGTTCAGAAGAAGAACCCTTCCAGGTGGAGCGCGGTTGGGGAAAAGTGATGAGCTGTATATAGTTCCTACAAAATGTAGTGATTGAATATATTTAATTAGAATTTCAGCTTCATCTCAAGTGAAATCACTTCAAAATAACTGCATATCAAAATCTTTACTTACAAATAAAAAGGTTAAGTTATACTCATCAGGGCAGATTACCTAAAGTTTCAACTCCTTGGGAGCGTGGGTGCAACTGGCCAAATCCTTTAAGTTCACCATCAATCAGGCACTCATCTCTAATAGCTTTTTCTGGATATGAAATGGTGACTGCAGCAACAGGTGGATAGTAAAACTTAGCAAGTGCATCAGCTGCTGCATCCTGTTGATAAATTAACAAATCAAAAACTACAACCAAACCAAACCTTTAAATACTATCTAAAATACCTGCATAATGAACAATTTTGTAAATAGCAACTTTGGACACTAGGGTATCACCATGAGTAAAATTTCTAGTTCAAAGAAGACAATAGACATTTTTTATAGGTGAAAGCATCAACTTGCTTTTTCAAATTTCTATCCACAAATTATATGCAATTAGTAAAAATCAGGAATCCTAAAATAACAATGAGGTTTACAATCCATTTTTACCCCCTTTTCTCTTCTGGACCACCATGGGAAGGGTAAGGACCAGAAAATTAAAATGCCTAGGCAACGAAGCCAACTCAGAATCTAAAGCTCCATAGCAGGCATGTTACATGAAAAAATTACAGTAATTGGATTTACAAATTAATATCATTATGTAACTTCAAGCACACAAGGAAACTAAAAATATTGAGACAGTTAGCAAGGAAAACGCACCGAAAGAGGACGTAGTATGGGACTTGCCACATAGGATGGAATAGTCATTACTACACTTCTCGTTTGCAGAGTTACAAATCCTCCTGGCGTATCATATATCAAGTTAAACCCTCCATTTTCTGTTTTGGTAATACTGGAAAGCTTCCACGAGAGCTTTACTTTACTTCCCAACCTAAAGCAAGATGATGCAACTTGTTGAGGCAAATTAGAGCAACAGATAATAGGGAAAATACGAAAAGAAGGAAATGTCTTTTTTTCGGCTCTAAGAAGAATGGAAAGAAAGCAATACCTTGAAGAAATTGAATCGGGCAGCATTGCAAGGCCTTTCCTGAACGAACCTACAGTTTGACCCTTCGGTTTAGGTAAACGCCTGCAAAACTACCACAATTAGAGCATTGCATAAATATGTGTAAGTAATCGCAGCAGAAGAAGTCAAGAAAAAGCTATGCATATTCATACGGATCTGGAGGAGCCTTGGGCATTTTAGATCTCTCTTTGAGTGCTTTAATGGTTCCACCAATTATGCTGCCACCGTTTTCCTCCAGCTTCCACACTCTCCCAAATGCTGCTTTCATACTCAGCTTTGATGGATCACCAGCGTATACACCTCACAATATGAAAATATAACACAATAAGAAATCATGAATGCATAAGTACATATTTAATGGTTATGTAAAGCTCTCAGCATAATGCCCATTCCATTGTATCATCATTCATTGGGAATCTCTATTCTATTCTACATGCTTTTTCCCTTCACTACCTCGAAGGAACATTGATTTCCATCAAAGGCAAAATCATAATATTTTTCATTAGGATTTTGATTAAGTAACATACTAATATATCAATTCTCTTTATGAATTCCTTCCCAAAGATGATTCCTTTCTCACACCAGAAATTTGAGAGTACCGACTGGAGCTTTACTATAAAGCAAGGACCTGTCAACATGCAATTGTTTTATAAGCAGAATGCAACATATGCATATAAGGTCCATAAGCCCTAGATAATTTGAGGTCAACAAGAACAAAGTGATTGTTGAAGCAATGTAGTTTCCATGACTGCATTATTAGGCCCAAGAGCCAAATTTTTCAATAACAGCAGGTCGGAATAAAACAGAAAAGGACAAGAAATGCTTAGATGGCAAAAGCAAAAAATGGCACAAATAGATCAGCTGAGAGTTACCAGAGCAAAATGGCTCTATTAAGCGCTCAAAGACTTCATCTCCAAGGTTACGACGCACAAACTCCTCCACGGATTCCTCACGCCCCTGCTACCTTTGACAAAATATGCAATATGAGAAACACAAAATGCTTTGAAATATGACTTGATTAAGCTAAATAGTCTAGTGCTGGGGAAAACTTTCCAATTTGGATTAAAAAAAAATAGTAAATGGAGAAAAAAAAGAGTTCAACAAGGGGATAAGGGGGCACGAACTGGGGGCGATGGGCGAAAACCAATGGCTCCAAAACCGGCTCTGAGCTTCCCGGGAAAACTCATCAAGTCAAAGAAGGGCAGGTCCGCGGGCTTGGAAGGTACCGGCCTGAGCTTTCCATTCCAGAAGACGAAACGCGGTGCATTGGGATCCCCTAACACCAAATCGTCCTTCAATCCACAATCAACCACCATCCTGAGCACGGGCTCCGAAGGCTGGAAGCTATTGGGACCTTCTTCCCATAGATAACCTTCCCTCTCTACAGTCGTGATGTTACCGCCGACTCGATCTCTGGCCTCGGTCACCAACAAATTGGGGTAGCTGGTGGAGAGGGCTTGTGCAGTGCAGAGACCGCTGATTCCTGCGCCAACGACAACGCAGTCGAACGTCGGGAAAGGATTACCACTGTCGTTAACCTTGGAGGGAGAAACAGTGGCGACGGAGCATCGGACTCTCCAACCAGTAGAATTTCTGCGTTTGAGGTTGATTGATGGAAGTGAAAAGGAGGACGGAGGACATAGGTGAGGGAAAATGCTGGTAGCGACTGCACTGTGGTTCAATGGAGCCAAAGTCATGGTGCACCAAGGCATAGAATAGGAGGAGCAATGCGTTTGTTTCCAGCTTAGTAGCTTCTACCACTCCGCTACTCTCCTGGACGTTATCCTTCTTTCCGTCTTGTCGCCAATGAGGGTTTCGTACTTTCGTTCCTTGTATTTCGCATATGCACAATTTCGCGAAAGTAGTCAAATTTAGGTAGTCTTTTGAAAAGCAGGAAAATGACTTTTAGAAAATGAGTCATTTTTTAAAAAAAATTTTAAAAAAATATTTGGCTGCATGACAGAAAATTGTATTTACATATTTAATTCATTTTTCAGAAAATGAGCAAGTAAATGAACAGAAATTTAGAAAATGGACAACAAAATACATCGAAACCAGTAAATCCACTGGTTTGCGAAAACAGTGTCGGAGACTGGTTTCGCAAACCAGTCCGAATTTTTTTCCGAAATTAAAAAAAATCAGGAAAAGAAGGAGTGGCGAGAGGGCGCAGACGCAAGAGGCAGTAGCGAGAGGAAATGAGTTCCGGAAAATTATTTCCCCCCCCCCCCCCCAAAAAAAAGGGAAAGTCATTTTCCTGACAAAGTGGCTTATTTTCCATTGACCACATTTTTCTACCTCTTTCCAAACACCAAAAACTCGAAAAATGATTTCTTCCAAACACACCCTTAATGGTAAAAGTGTCGGTTAGGCCCAAGTTTAGCACAGTTGAAGACTAGGAGGAGTTTGGTCAGTCAAGGGATGCCTTTCAAGTGGAGGGAAGGGTGGCTATTTATATAGTTGTAGGATTCACAGATCGTTGACAACTGGACGGCATCATGTTGCCTTAAATATTAGCCACACACTTGTCACCCCACTACTTTGCTTCCAGTGCACTCCTATGTATAAGTGGAGCTTCCCACCCTCTAGTATATAAGATCTTACGTGGCTTGGTGGTTAAGAACTTGTGTTTTTATGTTAAAAGTCTTGGGTTTAAACCCTCTAGCATTGACTTTTCAATTTGTATCAATTTTGGTCACTCTGACCAAATTTCGCCGGAAGTTAAAATAATGAAGACATTTTAGTCATTTCACTTATTGTTCTTCTTCTCCGGCTAGTCCTTTTTCGACGACATACTAGGCAGCCATGAATTTCCTTCTAAAGCTTCAATGGACCATAATCCTTCATGCAAATCTTGTCTCACTCAATGGATTTCCTTCTAAAGCTTCAAAGCTTCAATGGATTTCCTTCAAAAGCTTCAAAGCTACAAATCTCTAACTCTGCACACCATAACCGTCGCCGAACAGATCCTACCTCTTCTCGCCGCCGAACAGATTTAGCCTCTCCTCGCCACCAACACCGCTGGGCAGATCTAGCCACTCCTCGTCGGTCTCCTCTCCTCGTCGCCAACGTGCGAACGGATTAATTTTTTGTTTTAGCCTAGGAATAACCTGCAGATGACGGAGGAGGTGGAGAAGGGGAACCGCCACCGAACATATCCTGCCTCTCCTCGCCGCCAACACCGTCGGACAGATCCAGGCATGCCGCCATATTAGTTTTCTGTTTTTAGCCTAGGTTTGCATCGCTTGGCCGGAGAAGAAGAAGAATTCGCCGGAGAAGAAGAAAAGAAATGTGAAATGACTAAAATACCCTCGTTATTTTAATTTTTAAAATTTTCAGGCGAAATATTGGCCGGCAATTTGGCCAGAGTGACCAAAATTGATACAAATTGAAAAGTCACGGTATGCAATTAACACTTTTAAAAATCGTGGATGATAATTAACATGACCCATATAGTCAGTGGACCAAAATGACAATTTACTCTATATTACATTAGTCCTATATATATATATATATATATATATCAACAAGCTGTTTTGATTTAAAAGGTTTGACCTCAACAGGTCAAAATATTTTTTAATTTTTATTTTTATTCTCGTATTTAATTATGTTGGACCGAAGGACAAATGTGTCAAAAGACATACTGATCAGTGAGCAGGCCGACTACATGCGTGCTTGAACGTTTTGAATTTTGATGCGGGCGAATAAACAACGACTCTCCCGTTTCCCGCCTCTTCCAGTTTCTCTCACATTGACACATTGTGTTATTTTGTGACTGACGCTCTGAGACTGAGATTGTGTTTCTCTAGCAAGTCCGGGGAACGTAGCTATTATGTGGAATGGTCACGGCTTGTATCGATAGGTAAAACCTCTGTAGCACTGTTGTGTAATGTAGTAGTATTTATGTACAATTTGTTCGATTTGGCAAAATGTTCGTTAAATGGGTTCATGTTTGCTTTTGTTGAATTTGCATTTCTTCAACTTGTTAAGCAAATTTATTATGCTGAACGACTATAACACGGGGTAAACAATAACATAAGGGATTAATGGTGTTTGATTATTAGATCAGAGATCGGAAATGGTGTTATCGGTAGTTTGAATTCGGAAAATACGTCAGATAGCAATCGTCGGGGAAACTCATTCGGGTGAAATGCAAGCATCATCTCACGTATCAATCAATGCTTTAAGTGTACTTTGCTTCACAGTAATAAGTTATATGATTGGATTTGTTTGCATTTCATATATCAGTTGTGTCTCCTGATGTTTTAACTGACTCAGAGCTGCCTTCTGATTTAGGTGCTCCCAGCTTGTATTGCAGATTTTGGTCATTTCTTTGTATTTAGACTTGTGGGCACTGGATTTGCACCATGGATAATGATGGTGGTCGAAAATTGCAAGATGTAAGCAGTAGAGCAGCTGTACCAATTTCATTCCTTAAAAGATTTCCCATCTTTTTTATGTTCTCACTTTTTTTTTTTTCTTTCTTTCTTTTTTTAATTTTTTTTTTTATCATGTTAGTATTTGAAAATTGTAAGTATGGATGGTTGATGCCTTCTGGATCTGGGTTTACTCTGCTAAATCTCAAAGTATGATCTGCCCATAAGTTTAGGTCATCACATGCTTTATATATTTAAGTAACCGTATGTTTTCTGTAAAATATTTGTTCCAAAACTGTTTCATGTAGGTTTTCTCCTCCCCCCCCAAGTGAGGTAGATGTTTGATTAGTTTGCACATAATGTCAGGACTCCAAGTGCCAGAGCTTTGGCATTAATCACCATCCATGCAGTCAACCTAGGAAGATATCCATAGGAGTTGTGGTAGATTCTGTTGCAAAATGCAAAAGCATGAGTGGAAATGCAGATCGCAAGGGCTACTGTATTGATGACAGAAACAGCAGAGATATAGCAACTAATCTTGCTAAAGGAAATCAGGGAGAGCCTTCACTGCATGATAAATCTGCTTGGATTTCTACTAGATCCAGATCCATTCATCATGTGGAACAACCTTCAAATTTGCCGGCCATTCATGAAATTCGCAACATATCAGCTGGAACAAAGATAACACCAGGGGCATCTTCAGTTCAATTTTTAGATGATCAGAACTCGAAATTCCTTTCTAACAAAGCCAAGGAGAAGGGAGGGAATGACTCTGCTGCAGAGAGTGCGGGCAAGTTTTTGTTTGCAGTGGCACAGGAAGACATGCAAATGAAAGCATCTACTGGGGATAAAACTGAGAGAGCAGATATAAAGGGCAGTGAGTCTTTGAGAATGCGGCTACGGGAGATCTTAGAAACTGTGTCTTCACCTAAGAAGCTCCGGTCAAATTCTGAAGTTCTTGATATTGATGCAAAAGGTTCTCATACAGAAAGAGTAGTTGCTGAAAATCATATTCTCAAGGCTAGTTTGGATACAATAGAAAATGATTCACAAAGTCATAATCCTATGGTTAGCAGGCCATTGACTCGTAAGAGAGCCCCATCTAAATTGCAAAGGGGGAAGTCTAATAAAATAGTGGCCCCTTGTGCTCAGGAGAAAAGATTAGAAAAGGAAATCTTCTATTTTGGAGAAGGACGGGCTAAGAGATCATTTGATGCTGCCACTGGTGGTTCTTTAACGAAACATGAAATCTTAACAAAGAGAAAAAGTTCAGAGATAGAAGCCCATGAAATCTCAGTTGATCTGGATGCTGACAAAAATCAAGAGCAGAATCCCAAATGCAACAAAGTTTCATCTGTGGAGAGATCTACTGGTAATACCCAATCCCATGGGACGTCAACGAGTGTTTCTTTGGAGCTGAGAGTTGATACTTCAGAAAAAGATTTATACAAGTCACCAGTTGTAGAAAAAACTGAGCAGCTAAGAGACATTAATAGTCTGAAATTGCGAGAAAATCTCTATCATTCAGAAGACTTAGCAAACTCATCCTTAAAGGAGAACTTTGACCCAAAATGTGATGTCCAACATCCCACTTTTCCAACAAAAACACCTTTAGAAAGACATTTCCTTGGATCTCTACAAAGAAGTAAAAAGGAGGAATTGGATGAACATAGCCATACAGAGATAATTTTTAACCCAAAGGGCATTCAAAAGTTTAAGAATTTGCAGAGGTTGAGACAAGAAAACAAGTCAAATGAACAGGATGCCTCATCTGTATCCTTTATAATTTGTTGTTGTTTTTTTAACCATAAGTGAAAAGCTCTCTGTTCATAAGAGGTCAGTAAAAGTAAGTGATATACAAGCTTACTCTTTAGTTAAACAGTTGATTCCGGAACAAGGACACTCTATTTTCAACTGGTTGATTCTGTAGCAATAACCTATGACCTAATGGTCAATGGGTGAGCACTTGGCAACTACACTAACTCCAACCTTATGTACTTTTACAACAATGATAATTTAGTGGATTATATTTCATAGTATGGCATCATCTAGTCCTTGCTTCTCCTTATTGAATGTGAAGGATGATGCAGCTGTATTGGAATATCCCCCTCCTTTGAAACAAAAATCTCTTATTGGAGAAGACAATCATGTGAAGCTTTCTCAGTCACCATCTGATGATAGGTATTCTGAGAGCTCAGAAGATGGGGTTCATGTTAAAGGTTATTCCATTGCCCTTTTGCTTGATGTGATTCTTGCATATCTACTGTCCTCTTTGGTGAGATGCTTTCTGGCATACTTCATGTTTTCAAGCATGCATGACAATTTCTAGTTTTCAACTGCAATTGGTTATTATATCTACTACTTTATGTTATGGAACTGACCTGCATGTGCCATCCTTTTTCCACATTGCATGTGTTTATTCATAATGTTTAACTGATTTAATGAGTAAATAATTTGTATTTGATTGGTAACATGATTTGGGCCTTATTTCTTCATCCTTTTTTTTTAGTACTAGACTAGAATCAATCACTTTATTTGCTTGAAGTCTACGCATTCTGTCATCAAAGGTTCCAGAGAGTAGGAGACTTGAAATCTCTGGTGAAAAGAAAAAACATATTAGTTTCTAGTTGAAAGTCAGGGATTGTTTATAGAGGAATGTCCATATTGCAGTTCATACTATGCACTCAACATAAGAGCTTTCTAGCCCAACACATTGGGTTCTCATCTGAAGTTGAGCAGACCCCAACTTTTTTATTTTTATTTGGGGACCTGCGGGGTGGGGGACTCTCCCAACCTAGACCATATTTTATCATAGAAGTTTGTAATCTTTGGTTGACCAGGAAAGGCTGTGGTGTTAAAAGGTGGATACTCCTTTTCTGTTATTCATTTCCTCTTTATTCTAGTTCCCAGGTTGAAACTCAGCATTGTTAGATGATGTAACTGCAGGTTGCAGGAAATCACCCTCATTATCTCCTGAAATTGGTACTGCAGAGAAACCAAATTTTGCATTTAAACCAGGCAAAGTTGTGTTCAATGAAAAAGGTAGCACTAAATTTCGTGGGTCAATTCTCAACCAAGGCACTCCAAAAGGTACAAAGCTTTGTGGATCAAACTTGACTTCTTGTTGTTGTTGTGGTTATTATTATTATTATTATTTTTTTTCATGCGTGCTGTGATGTGTTAAATTTCAGAACTTGAAGATAGTGGGTCTCTTTTGAGACAGTCAGAACAGAGTGAAGAAGATGGGTTTGATAGGTATTGCCTTCATCTTTCAATTAATGACTTAAAAGTTTCTGTTGATATTACTGCCTTTTGAAATTAAATGCTGTGTCAAATTTCCAGAGCTGTTGCTTTATTTGGTTTTGCATTACAAAGAGTTAAAACCAAAATGAAGTCTATGGCTGACAAAAGATCTGCTGAAATTCTAAAGTCTGCCACTGAGGGAATACACAGGGAATTGCAGACTGCAGAAATTCAGATTCTAGCTGATCTGTGAGTTTATAGATGATTGATGTACAAGTTCAAGGTGGTGCCCTAAGATTATATTTAATTGATTAATTTTGTCTTTGTCTTTCTTTTCTTTTTTCAGAAGGACAGTGACCAGCAAGAGTAAAGCTAATCAAAAGCATCTAGAAGCGATATTGCAAGGTAATGATCAAGTTTAACTTCATCAAATATGATTGTTTTTTCCTGAATATGCATATTTTTTTTATTGAAGTGGTTTTGATTCTGCTTGTGATAATTTGATATTTATTATGTGTAAATATATGTAAAATGAAGACCCTTAGTGAAGTAAGACAACTCTTTTCCCTATGTTGTGACTAAGTAATGTTGGTTGAAATAGACTTTCTTGTGTGGGATGTTAAACCTTGCTATTCTACATTCCTGGTATATTGTCTGAAAATTTGTCATTTTCAGTACATTAGGTTTGCTGTATTTTTCTAATCTTAAAGCTAACTTGAATATGTTATGGTATAGAGCAACAACAGCAGTTGGATGCCATCTATGTAAGATTCAAAGAACAGGTCAATCAACATCTCCAGGATTGCAGAATCACACTCGAACATCTAGAAGAACATGAGAGTGAGCTTAAAGCAACAGTGGAAAAGCAAAGTATGTCAAGGTCTTGTATGATTGTTTAAAAATTTTCATTGAATTTGGAGCTCTAGAAGGTGATCTAATACATGGCTCTTCCCCTCCCACCTTCCTTTCTGCTCACCACATTTATGGTTTTGCAATGTTTTTCATACTAGTCTAATAATTTTGAGGTCAATTGTCAAAACTAAAATAAGTTATTTTGAAGTAAAACTCACTGTCACCATATATTGTTATAAAAAGGAATCTGGACTTTAATCGTAAGGAATCTAAACTTTAATCAAACAACTTTTATCCCAGGCATTTGAAATTGGGTAATGATTTTTGGCTGTGTTCTACATAAGGCCATCAATAAATCTATAGATATTATGATTTTCTTCTCCTACGAGGCAATGTTTCTATTTTCTTGGGCATGCATCCTATTTAGGCTTGTTGAAGTTCCTGCAGAGATGCCTTGTAGTGTGTCCATTATTTTCTGAACTTAAAGAATACTGATTGTAAAGTGTAAACATGAGCTGTACCCTTACATGAGAGCCTTTTGATGTTATAGAAGTATCAAAGAGAAAATTACTCTTGCAACTGGAAGAAGAAGTTGAGACTCGGCTTGTTGATGCCCACAGAAGTATTACTGCTGTCCACCATGTAAGTTTATTTATCCAAAATCTGAGTATATGCTGCATTGCTCATGCTTGTTGATTGCATAATGTCACCAACAGAATATTCTGTGCATTGCTTATTTGAACTATGATTTAAAGGGGCTTCCCATTTTCTCTTAGTACTGAAAATATAATGGCTTACAGCTCAATAGTGGTGTAAAATACTATTTCTGCATTACCTGCAAGCCATTTTTAGATTTCTTTATTTATAATTGATTTTCAAACATTGGATGCTGGTGCTACCTGGTTTTTGATTCTCTGATAGACTGGAAACCATGAGCATTGGTTTTACATATAGAAAGTAGACACTTTTGGTCACTCCGAAGCTGCACTGCCCATACACTCAATTTTCAATTTGATCCATGCATATTTTACATCACAATTTTACTCAATATTGCTTTAAATTATGATATTGTTGCAGTTGACCAGGGACAAGATGCATCAACTGAAACTTGTAGTAGCTGAATGTTTGAAACTCAGTTGATGAGATTTTAACTGATTAATGGATTGTAAAACGTCCCAAGTCCAGACAACATAGTAACCTTTTTTTTTTTTTTCCAATGAAGATGCAGTTTTAGAATATTCTGGCATGCTGGAAAAAACATGCATCCTATCTGCAAGTTGTTTGAAATCACTTGATTTTCTTGTAAAGCAGGCGTAGAAGGAAAAAAAAAATATCTGCTCATTTCATGGGTGTTAATTGCTAGCTTGCAACAAAATGTATATTGTTCAGCTGACTTCTAAAGCTCACATGAAACTGAGCAATGCCAGAGGTCTCGATCAAAATTGAGAACACAAGTGAGAGAGAGAGAGAGAGAAAAAAAAAAAATCATCTTAAACACGTCTACTAAATACTAATGGAATAGGGGTGTTTAAAATAAGCATTTACAGAATATCTGATATTTCACAAGCTGCATAGTTAGCTGATATTTCACAAGCTGCAAACTATGCATATTGCAACATGGATTTAAACACACTTGTATTACTCCGTATATAATAATGCTACAATACTAACTCTTTCTGAAAATTGGCTCCTACATATAACTGCTAAAGTGCACTAATTTACTCATCAATGTAAAACAAAACAATGGCGTTGATTTTTTTGTGGGAGCTGCCAAATTGATGTTAAGCAGCTTCAAGATTGGCATCTTTTGATTTTTCTTTGGGCATACACTCCATTGAAGATTGTACCATCACTTTCTCAGCTACATTGTCTGTAAGATGAAGTTTTAATAGAGCATCACTCAAATTACTCAATGTATTAGAGGTTCCCTGAGATTCAGCTACTGCAATCGGTGTCTGGACTGTTTCTGCAATTTCAACTTCCAGATTTTTTAGCTCATCTTCAATACCTTCGTCCTCAGTTTCTGCACATGCTGTATTTAATACCATATAACAACCACATAAAGCTGTGTAATAGATTGCCAAATTTAGGTAGTAGTATAATAAAGGGGATAAAGGGCCAAATATATCCTCTTTTAGCAAAAAAAAGGCACCTCAACTAAAAAAATAATGAAATCAAGGCTTTGAAACACCAATTTTGTGCAATTAAGGTTATGAACTCCCAATATCTTGTAATTAGATTCCAATTTTGTGCAATTAAACAGATTGTTATCATTTTGTAAAGATTGGAACTTAAGAAGTTCAAACTATGATTGCACTTAAAAGTACGAGGACACATTTGACCCTTTCCCCAGTATAAAAATGTCATTGTTATTAATTAATGGAGTGTAATGTAATTTACCAACAAGACCAACATTAAAAATGAAAGAACTGGTTGCTTAATCATAATAGCATTTCATGTAGCTGAATCAGTTCCTATTAGCAGTGGTGCTGGGAACTTATGAAAAAAGTAGCAGATATTACACTAAACAGGATTGCTAACCTTGTTTGATGATGTTTCCTATTCCCTAAAGCAAAAACTTTTATGCAAACATGGTTCATTTAATAAATTATGAGATGCATTGAATATGTGCTTTCTTTAATAATAAGATTGATAAATTAAAACCTCGATCCACAAATAATAATTTTATAGTCATCAACACAACAAGTATCAGTTCCATTAGAGTGCAATCAAGATGCTTTATTAGGGATGAGAAGAATACCTAGAACTTCATTGACTTGGTTTTGTGATTCAATATATTTGTCAAGTTCCTCTAAACTGAGCTCAACATCTTCAACACTAATCCTATATTCTTTAATAGCTTGTGTACCAACTCGGATTGCTTCAGAAACCTGCCATTATGTGAGCAAAATGTGAAATAAGAATTACAAAATTTAAAAACTTCAATTCCAACAGTTGTCCAAGTCATCTGAGTTCAGCAATTTTGTGTTTAGATTAAGCATTGATGTAACAGAAGAAGAAGAAGAAGAAGAAGAAGTCAGGCAAGAGTAAAAATGATACTCTGTCTGACCTGTTTTGAGGATTCTGCATCTGCAATAATTCTCAACACTTCCTCAACTCGGTTCAGAAGCAGTGTACATTTTTCTCTACTTTGAGATGCCAGTTTCATTTCCCTTGCATGCCTTAAAGCAGCTCTTTTGTTGCCAGACTTTAAAGAAGCTAAAGCAGAATTCTTAAACCTGCAGAAAGAGCAAGTGCCTAACTGTTAAACAGAAGGTATTACAATTTGACTAAGTTAGAGTTGATGACTGAAGACAGATTAAATTTAACATTTGGCTGTACTATAGACCAAAAGGCTCTTATAAATGGTAACCACGCAATAAATCTATGGCAACGGTTTTTGGGTAAAGTTATTCATGTCATTGGCTTAGAAATACCATGTTATTGTCCCACTTTGCATTATGCAATCTAAGATTGGAATGAGTTAGAGGTAACTTTAGTATTCAGAAGGATAACATCCATGCCTACTATAGCGCTGATCGATCACTTCCCGCTGCTGATCAAGCTTATCTGCTGTCCAATTTAAATGCAGCAAATTGTAATCTAAACCTGTCGTCCCTATTGAAGATTTTCCAGAAAGAAAAACTTTCACTCCCTGCAAGAAAGAACTACACTACATCAGCTTAGCAAACAATAGCCAACTCTACAAACACTTATCCACTAGAATTCTGATGAGTAGTCAACATACTATGGTTTATTGGGCTGAAATTACCAATCTTCACCTACCAACAGACTCTTTGAACACCTGGCTATGAAGTTGAACTTTCTCTGGGTTACTTTGATCATAACATAGGAAGTAATACTGATAGATCAAGTTCTCTGATGTAAAACTTTAAGAGAACCAGATCACAAGAATTGGAAACTCACTTCATTTGGTAGCAAAAGAAAGTGGCCACCCATACACATACAATAAATTGAATATTTGAATTTGCTTTATTAGATAAGTCAATCCAGCCTAATCTGCCTACCAATCTGGTCTACACTAGCTAGCTGTGAAAGTAGAGTACTCTTCATGTTTTAATAAGGAGGCTTACTAACAACCTCTCATTTTCTTATTGTTTCCAATTTCTTGTCCATGTCATCTACTACTCATGCTAAAAGACGGAAAAATAAATAAAAAGCAATTGATGCTACCTCTACTTGATCTCTCTTGTTGGTGATGGCAAGGTACTTTGCTTTCCCAGCCCCTGACAAGTGGCCCAGTATGGCATATGCTTCCTTCATTCCCCCACAAATTTCCTGGAAATTCCTCATTGTAATAATGCATGAAGACGTCCAGTGTTTTTCACACAAAACTTGGATAACTTCATGAGCTTTTTCCTAGCATTCATGGGATTAGAGATTTAATGATGTTCACTCATCATTCAATAATGTCAATAAAAAGAAGAAAGAAAAAAGTAGGCTCAATCTAGGTAAAGGGGAAAACACAACAACATAAAAGTAGACGAGAAGGAGATGATATTGAATGACTTGAAGAATATGTAATTTCCAAAATAATGAACAGCAAAGGATTAATGAAGGCTACAATCTACAAGCATTGAGACTTGAGAGACAAAGACAAAAGCACAAACCTCTAATAATGTTGATAGTATGTAATAATCTTCAACAAGGGTTTCTTGCACTGATGGTCTAGAAAAACGTATCATATCGGCTAATCTATAGAAAGTTCGAGAGATTTGCCCACTAGTCGGGTCCATGAGTCGGGCATTCCACAAGAGTTCACCGGAGTTATACATTTGGAGCTGAAATGTAAATTGAACCCTAATCAATCAATATGCATGTGCAGTAGTAGACAGAACTATTTAAGTGTTTCTAGGGTTATAAGAAAGAAGAAATTGGAGAAAAACTGAGAAGCTGAAATCTTTCTTACTAGCACTCGATCGAGGCACAAAGGGGACAAGCCGTCTGCTCTGCTGAACCAGATCATCTTAAGCTGAGAAGGACGAATGATGAAGACGCGGAGGTGTCGAGCAACCTTGAGAATCAAGTCCCGCCAGAAAAGGTAGAGGGGCTCCCAATCACACCTCTGGCCGCTGAATGCCTTGAACCTTGCTCTCACGTTCGCTTCGTCGTCCCACTCCGGAACTTCCTTCTTCAAGAATTCCTTCACCTTCCAACAAGCCTCATCTCCTCCTCCTCCTGCTATTCCTTTCCCATCATCTTTGTTGTTGCCATTCGTGTTCATCGTCACTTACTTCATCGGCAGTTCCAGATTTCAGGGCTTTGGGTTGGCCTTCGACCTTCGAGTGTCAACTGTCAAGCAATGAGGACTGGAGGAGCATGAACCTCTTCCCATTTCTACTTTTTTTTTTTGTTTGGGGCAAGAAAATAAGACCGATTACTTTCTTTTGTTTTAGTTTGTAGAGTTTTGGTTTCTAATCATATTATATACAGCCAAAGTGGCCAAGGGTCTTATGGTCCAGTGGCATCAAACCCTTCCCTGTATACGGGAGGTGGTAGGTTCGAGCCTCAGTTGAGAAAGTAGTTTACAGATACTACACTGTAATAGAGTCGCAACTCGCGCGCTAACCCATGCGAGTTGCGGGCCGGCCCACGACCCGCCATTTATTTATTTATTTAATATATATATATATACACACACACACATTGTACACACTATACTTAATAAATAAAAAAAATAAAAAAAAGTCCGCGTGGGGCGGGCTAGAGTTGTATGAATTCTAGCCCGCGGGCCTAATGGGGTGGCCCGCAAAAGCTTGCCAAAAATTAGGCCCATGGTGGGGCGGACCTAATGGAGCGGGCCGGGCCGCTTTGACAGTACTATTTCCATCCATTAAATTCTCAAAAAGATGACTGGCTCAGCGAGGACGAAAAATCTCTCTCTAGTTTGTTATGGTTTTCTAATCATGTAGTAACTATCTTTGGTAAGTTCTTCGCTCCAACCTAGCCGGTGCGGTGGCGGGTGGTGCCTTCTGATGGCGCAAGCGCCGTCTGTTCATGGTGGCGACCCGCCAGATGCACTCATGGAGGAAGGGGACCCTCATGCCCACTCATCGAAGAAGCAATGATCCTACAAGCGTTTCTTTGCGGATGCAGTGGCGTCCATCAACACATCCCCTGCCAGAGATTCGTCGCTGGTAGACGCCAACGAATGAGCTTCTGAAGATATTGATGTCGAGTTGGATTCAGAACTGGATGCTAACGAGATGGCCGACGGTAGACCGCGAGTTACGTTCTCGAAGGAATTGTGCAGCGCATGGAAGATGAATTTGATCATAAAATACCTGGGCAAAAACATCCACTTCAACATCCTGAATCAAAGACTGCCCACCATGTGGAACGTTCAAGGTAAAATGACGCTTATTGACATTGGGTACGGCTGTTTTGTTGCCCGATTCAACAACATAATTGATTATCTCCACGCGCTTCTTGACGGACCGTGGAAGATATTCGATAATTATCTTGTAACCCAAAGATCGGAGCCAGAGTTCAGACCTTGTACAACAAAACTCTCGAAGATGGCGGTTTGGGTAAGACTTCCAGACTTACCAATAGAATACTTCAGAGATGACACAATTAGGGCTATATTAGAGAACGTTGGTAAGCCACTTAAGCTAGACAGAACAACGACGGTTGCGGCGGAGGGGAGATTCTCCAGAGTGGTTATCGAAGTCGATCTTAACAAGCCCTTAGTTTCAGAAGTCTGGGTGCGAAACTATATCCACATGGTAGAATATGAAGGCCTACATGTCATTTCCTTCAACTGCGATGTCGTTGGCCACCGCGAACAGGCGTGCCCCGCTGACGGAAAAACCCCGAATATGGATTTGAATGGAGAACCATCTCCGGAAGTGGAGGGCATTCGGCAAACTGCTTCGCCATCCTCGACTCCCCCCGTCCAGGATAAACCTCGCTATGGTACGTGGATGTTGGTGATGAAGAAGAACAAGCCAGGGGCTGGCGTGAATAAACCCTGCCAACACAAGAAAGACGCTAATCTCAACGCTACTCATGGAAACCAATTTGGTATATTGACCGACTCTCAAGACCATGGTGAAGCTGCTACAAGACGAAACAAAAATGACAAAAACAAGCCCAACATGGGATCCAGACAAGGATCCAAAGGTAAGTATCCTAACCTCAGCCAAACTTGCCATGTTCCTTCCCCGCCTCCGCAGTCCGCGGTGAACACGACCCAGCCTGTGAAAACTATCGCCCCTACTCCGTCGTCTAGAGGACGGGGAGGGCGTGCCGGCGTCGCTCGTGGTACGGGAAGAGGAATTGGGTGAGGGCACTAATCTAGTTACATTAATTACGTTATATATATATGCCAACTACTATGTAATATGATGACGCATCTATTACCATTCCAAAATGGATTAATTATAATTTATGAGATAAAATGTACGGAGTAATGCTTATACTTATAAAAAAAATTAACTTTTATAGAAAATTATGCCATATTCTTATTAGGATGTGTTTGGAAACGCGAAAAATAATTTCTGAAAATCATTTTTCCGGATTTTCAGTGTATGGAAGGGAAGAAAAATGAGGGTCAGTGGAAATTGATTTATGGTCAAAGGGAAAACAAAGCCACTTTTTTGGAAAATGATCTTTTTTTTTTTTAAAGGGGAAGTCATTTTCCAAGATTCCATTTTATCTCTCGCACTGCTTCTTCATCTTCTTCCTACAAAAGAGATACTGAAACTTCTTCACTTTCTTGTCCTACAACAGGAAATTAGTTTCCGGTGACCAGTGCCAGAAACCAGAGCCAGAGCTCCGGCTTCCGACAGAAATCAAAGCACTTTTACTCATTTTCTGAAAAATAAACCTAACATATAAAGACTATTTTCTAGAATACAATCAAACACTAGAAATGAAAATGTTTGAAGGAAAATGACTCATTTTGCAGAAATTATTTTTCGAGTTTCCAAACACAGCCTTAGAGACTATAACTTTCTAAAACAAAATTATTATTATTATTATTATTATTATTATTATTATTATTATTATTATATAGTAGCATAGACCAAATATAAAACTATTTATTAAAAAAACCTCCAGAAATGGAGAAGAAACCAGCTCAACTGAATGACTGATCACAGATTTGAGAAAAGAGATTCAACATTTTAAGAGAAAAAAAAGAGGAAAAAAAAAACAAACAAACACACAATATCAGTAATACGAAAATAAAATAGCGGATAAAGTGAGTATTGTCTATTCCCAAATAGAAATGCAAACCAAGGTGAGCTCCCATTTTCCAATAGACTGGCAATATCCGGCAGGGCGCCGGTTGCCGTACTACTGCTGTGTGCGAGCCGGTTTCCATTCCTATACATCCACAGTCCCCGCCCCAGCCCTAATTTTCTGCACAAACCCTAACATTACTTGTCGGAAATATTCCCCGGCCAAATTTACATCTTCTGCAAAATGGAGTTCGAACGCTTCGCCGGACGACGTCGAGGTCTCGTGTTCAGATGGCTTCTCTGAGGCGGGCGGAGAAGTTGTACTCGATGATGGCATTGAACTTGTGATTGAAAAGTCGGGTAAAAATCAACGCACGATTAGGTCCAAAGTTGCCGTGAATGCCAGCCTCCAGACTGTGTGGGACGTCCTGACGGATTATGAAAGATTAGCAGACTTCATTCCTGGTCTTGCAGTCAGCCAGTTGCTTCAGAAAGAGCCCAATTTCGCCCGTCTTTTTCAGGTACACTAACTGTTTGTTTTAATTATATCTCCAATATTTCTTCTTTTGCTCATCTTGCCTCTCCCCTAATACCTTTATTTTCTCCGTTAAGATCAATTCCAAAACCATGCTTTCAATCCGGACGCCGTGGGATCAAGTTTCTGGACTCTCAAGATGTACTAGTCTAGTTTTAGTGCTAGTTATCTACATTTGCCCTTGCCCTTGCCCTTTGTAAATCGGATCATCGTACTATTGTGTCTCCAATGTAAAATCTGATACTCTCAATAGATCCTACTTCCTCAGCTTAATGACTTAGTTCCTCTCAGAGGCCCCCTTAACTTCTTTAGCCACTTACACCTTGTTGTTTAACTCTGCAGTCGCGCCTTTTTCCCATTTTTTGAAAGGATAAGGAGGAGGATAAGTCAAGTTAAAGTTAGTGCAGATTTTGGTACTTTTATTCATCTGTGTGTAAAGAGGACAAGCTTGATCACTTAAAAAGATATTCCCCCTATATTATCAATTAACTCGCAGGCTCAGACTATCCTAATTAGCGGATTCATTAGTCTTTAGGGACAATAAAGTTGACCTCATTTACTTGAAGGTGCTTAGTTGCTTACCTATAAAACCTGATGGATATTCTTCTTTCCTATTCAGGCCAATGCACCAGTACTGCTTGCTTATTTATCCAATCTGCATTTTAAATATTTAATTTGCAAATGTCAAAACTTGGCTGCATTTAACATTTTCTTGCTAAATTTGTTGTGAAACTGGACTTCTTTTACTACTGCTGCTGCCTTGAACAGATTGGACAACAAAGCATTGCATTTGGGATGAAATTTGATGCTAAAGGTATTGTAGATTGTTACGAGAAAGATCTCCAAATCCTTCCATATGGTCAAAGGCGTGATATTGACTTTAAGATGATAGAAGGTGACTTTAAAGTCTTTGAAGGAAAGTGGTCGGTTGAACAGGTTCGAGTTCTTCCCCTTGTCTGCTTTATTTCTGCATCTTTTTTACATGCCTCTCATCTTAAAGTTTTATTATTTTTATTATTAGTATTTTGGCTCTGGTTATTTATAGAGTCATTACACAATCTATTGAGAGTTTTGAAGTTTTATTTCTTGTCATGATCCTTTTTACTGTTTGAGGAGTATTGGTTTGTGCACATGTGCTTGTTGGGCTAGTGGTTTCTTGCTTTGTTGGCTGGGTGTAGTAGTTACTGGATGATATGGGGTATGTGTTTGGTGGAATTCTTGTGTTTATGAGATTGAGTGCAATCACAGATGTGGCAATTGTGGTGGTTTGCCATGGTGTTGGCAGTCTGGTAGCAATTAAGCCCAAAGCCCCGGCTGCGGCAAATTATTCTTGGACCCTGGTCCAAAATACACAATTTACATACTGAATGTTCACAATTTATATACTGAATGTTCACAATTTGAATTGTGAACATTCAATATGTAAATTATGATGGGGTCCACCTTGCAAGGTGGACTCTGGTCCATGGTATAACTATTGCCCTGCTGCCTGCTGGTGGCCATAGTCACCTCTACAGCCTCTACTTTCATAAGTTGTTATGTTCCTTCTGTATGAATGCCCTGTAAATGCTGGAGTTTGTTGGAAGATTGAGCTCTCTTCTTTATACCTATTTAATTATTCTAGATTTATTGCACTCTTGCAAATTGCAATCTTGCAGCTTTACTTTACAGGCAATGAAGTTTGAAACTAAAATATACTTTGGGAGTGTAAGATAGGCACAATCCAGGACATTACACTTGAGAGTTTGGTTTAGAATTATAAAATTATTTCCATTCTGCTTTTCCTGTGGTATTCACTAGTACTGTAAAAAACTTGATAAATTTATTCTGAGATTTTTGCTGACTTGTTTTGTATGTTACAGTGCAATACATTGGGAGAAGCACGTGATTCTTCAGTATGCGAAGAATTACATACAACTCTCTTCTATGTTGTCCGTGTGGAGCCTAAGTTATGGTTTCCCGTACGCATTCTTGAAAGTAGAATCTGTAAAGAGATCAAAGTTAACCTATCTTGTGTTCGAGAAGAAGCACAGAGAATGTATCACAGCAATCACCCATCTGTTTAGTGGCTTTGTAATTATTATACTATTGTTTTTTTTTTTTTTTTTTTTTTTTTTCTCACAAATGAATTCTAATGTATCACAGCAATCGTGGCTTTGTAATTATTATACTCTTGTTAATTCTGATTTTTTTTCCCCACAAATTTTACATTTATTAGACTTTAATTTGAGAATTAGACACAATTGACCGTGATGGAATTACAAAAGATTTTTTACCATGAAAATCTTTGAACGGAAAATTCAAATAGCATAATGTCTTTTTCTTCTTTTCCATAAAATGGGGTGGAGAGAATAATTCTTTAAAGAGTTAATTCCATCAATGGTCCTCCGACTATGTTGATTTTTCAAAATTAGTCCCCGATTTTTAATTTGGACAATTTAGGTCCCTTGACTTTTAAATTCTTTCCAATATTGATCCTTTCGTCAAATTTTGATTAAATTGAGGTCAAATGAAGGGGTAAAATTGTCCGTTCACTTGTATATTTGTATTTCTTTTGTCTTATATGCTATATATATGAATATAATATCAGTCGAAGAGACATTGACTGAGATTATATGGCTTCGATTGAGACTTCGACTGAGATTATATTCATATATACATCGTATAGTACATGAGAAATACGAGTAATAATACACTAAACAGGTGAATAGACAATTTTACCCCTTCATTTGACATCAATTTAACCAAAATTTGACGAAAGAATCAACATTGGAAAGATTTTTGAAAGTCAAGGGACCTAAATTGTCCAAATTAAAAGTCGGGGACTAATTTTGGAAAATCAACATAGTCAGAGGACCATTGCTGGAATTAACTCATTCTTTAAAATTCAACTTTACTACATAAATAATAGGTGCGGATTGCGTTGAAGATTTTTCATACTACAATAAAAGCATCCTTATCATTGGAGTTTTTTTTTTTTTTTGCTGTTTTTTAGGAGTTTTTGTAAGTGTGATTAAGAAAGAGGAAATGGGAGGAGATTAAAAAATAAAAGGAAAAGAAAAACAAAACTATAAAATCTGACATTTGAAATAAAAAAAATAAAAAAATAAAAGGTGAGTTAAATATCAGAGTGGCCGCCCGCCCCAGCGGGTGTGTGGGAAGTGCGCGCCAAGCGCGCGCATTGCTTCTTCTCTATTTTTTTTTTTTTTCTAACATGCTCTTGTAATTTGCAGGGGTATGAAACCATCAAAAACCATTCACCTACATCTGTTTCAAGATTATGATTTAGTTCTTGCCCTGATATGAACCAACAAAGATACATTGCTCTGGATGCGCTAATAATATATAGAGAAAATTGTAATTTATGCCCCTTATTTATACCGGAATTATCAATATCGTCCATTCATTTTAAGTGGTGTAAATGTTACTCTTGAATTTTTAAAACATTGCATATATTGCCCCTCTCCTAACTGACTCGTTATATGACATCGTTTAGTAAGGTTAAAATGTTTTTTTCCCCATTTTTTAAAAAATAAAATTATTAAAGGATTGCAAAAGATTAGATTTGAATATACGACGTTTGAAATGCAACCTAAGGTCGAACCCACCAAGTTACTTTACAAATTGTCAAATTCTCACTTTCTACTTTCTTTTTTCTCTTTATTAATGGCTTACCCCGTTTTTCCTCCTTTTTTTTTATTGACTCTATTACAATGTAGTATCTGTTCATAGCTAATTTCTCAATCTATTAAAACACACTGAGGCTCGAACCCACTCTCATCATCCATGGATGTGGGAGTGTAAACCGGGACACCAGGTGCCACTAGACCACAAGTTCTTTGGCATATTTGAACTTAAATATGAAGAAAGATAAGGAGAGAGTTTGCACTTGCCCGCTGCTCCTGCCGCCCGCTTGGTTGGTTTTTTGTCCAAGGGGATATGAAAAATCCGCTATCTAAGACCCCGACTCGGAGAAGCAAGTGTAGTTCACCGGTTCCACCGAATGCTCCTATCTCTCGGCAAAGATCGTTTTGAGTGTGCAGTTATGCTTCGGATGCTTCGCCATAGAATAGATCGGCCTCAAGGATGGCTTTTTTGATCTCATTCGTATTCTGATCGAAGATGTTTCTACAATCTCAATCTGTATTTACTTGAATGATGCTACAAATCTCCATCAAAGTCACTGACTCCTTCTAAGTAAAGAAAATAAGAAAAGAGGGGATCCGAAAGAGTCGTTTTTTTTTTTTTTTTTTTTTTTTTTTTTTTTTTTTTTTTTTTTTTTTAGCTATGAATTGCTAAGAAAGAAAGGAGAGAAAAAGGGGCAAACCAACAAGAAAAAAGAAAAATAATAATAGAAAGCACAAAGTTAACGATTTCTAAAGTAGCTTGGTGAGGTGGCCCTTGAGTTGCATTTTAAAGGTCTCAATCCTTTAATAATTTTATTTTTAAAAAATAAAAGTAAAAAAAGAAAATTACTATTTTTTTTTGAAAACAAAAAAATTACTATTTTAATATTACTATTTTAATTTTACTAAATGATGCTATTTAACGTTAACAGAGGACAATATATATAACATTTTAAAAATTCAAGAGCAATATTTATGCCACTTGAAAATTAAGAGACCACATTAATAATTGGGGTAAGGGCATAAATTATACTAGTAATTTTTTTCAAATATATACTCTGCACTTCTGCAGTATTGTAGAACGATAGGAGATGAAGACAGGGAGGAATTTCCGCAAAAGAAGTTTTGTTGACGAAGAGGAAGACGACGAGCAAGACAGGAGGTATACCTTATGATTGGACTCACTCAATATCTGTTATTCGGTTGAGATCTGCTCCATCTCTCTCCTCCATTTATATTTTAGGGTTTACACGCTTACTCGTACTTAATTGATTAATCAATTATATGTTCAAACAGATCGGCTCTAGAGGAGGTGAAATTTCTTCAGAAGCAGAGGGAGAAGAAGCTAGGAATTCCTGCCCTTCCTCCCACAGCGCAGCCTGCTCCTGGCGCAGGCGCCGGCGCCGGCGCCGGCGTCTCTAGCAATGGAATGGCGGGTGGTTTAGTTTCCAAGAAGGTTAACGACAAGGGCGAAGGGGATGGGGAGAAGGATGACTTGGTTTTGCAGGATACTTTTGCACAGGAAACTGCCGTAATGGTTGAAGATCCTAATATGTAATCTAATCTTAAGTGCTTCTCTAACTACTATTTTTATTGTTCATCTTTCAAGTTCGCACCTTTTAGTTGACTACTGAAATACGTAGTATTTATATTCTTCATTTCTTAAACCGGTTTTTATATGCCCTTCTCGATTTCTCCTGTTTTGCAGGTTGAGATACATTGACCAAGAATTAGCAAAGAAAAGGGGTAAGAACATTAATGTGACAAATGAAGCTGAGGGTGAAGTTAAGCGTGCTGAGGATGAACTATACCAAATTCCAGAGCATCTTAAAGTGAGCAAAGTTTTTTGTCTCCCTCAATTTATTGTTGATTTTTTTTTTTGTTGGTTGTGGGAAATTAATAAACTCCTTGCTTCTCAGTGCCCTACCTATTCCACAAAATTTATATTTGCGAACTCCTTGCTTCTCCACCTCTATCAAATGTCTGTTTAAGTATCATGTGTCACATAGGTTGTGTTTATGATGCTCTTTGTTTGTCTGTCCTTAGGTAAAGAGGCGCAATTCAGAAGAAAGCTCTACTCAATGGACTACTGGCATAGCCGAAATTCAGCTCCCCATCGAGTATGGTTGCATTGTTTTTAAAACAAATATAAGTCTTTATATGCTTGCCCAATTTTATTTAAAGTAGAAATCAAATTATTATTTACTATATTTTTGTCAGAAAGAAGTTCCTAGGGAAACTTTCTTAATCGAAGGGGAGAACTGAGTACTTAGAGAGGGGTAACAATGGAGTAGTTGAAATGGCCATAGGTTAATAGGTTATATAAGATCTAATTGATAAGATGAATGAATTAGGAGTTTTAATTGTTTAATGTAATGGGTGAATTGGTTTGAAGAAATTTCTTTGTGCTTCACTGTACATGTCTGAATGAAAATCAATTGGTTGGTGATCTCCCTAACTTATGAACTCTATAGATATAGCTATAGCTATTGATATCTTCACAATCCGCTTATGGTTTTCCAGATACAAACTTAAGAATATTGAGGAGACAGAGGCAGCTAAAAAGGTCCTACAGGAAAAGAGGTTTATGGGTCGGACCAAAACTGACTCTAGCATTCCATCAAGTTATACTGCAGACTATTTCCACCGTGGCAAGGATTATGCTGAGAAGCTTAGGAGAGGTTAGTTACAATTTCTTTCTTGCCAACTAACCAACCATGTTGTTCTAGCTGCTGGGGAACTGTAACAAACATAAAATACTACAGAAAATGGCCCTTTCTTGATGAGGGTGAATATGTGTGCATATAATGGTTTTTTGAAAACATGTATTAGTATACAAAGGATAGGAATTTCATTTCATCAATTTTTTTTTTTTTTATGTGTGTCCTCCATTTTATTATAAAGTGAACATCTTTTGCAGAACATCCTGAACTATACAAGGATAGGAATTTTGAGGATAATAGCATGGAATCTACAGCCAATGATTCAGTTACAGATGTAGCAGTAAGAAGGCAGGCTGCTACAGATGAGTTCATGCTTGAACGTTTCCGGAAACGTGAACGCCATCGTGTGATGCGGAGATAGCAGAGCATTGGATGAGCTTCTTGGATCTATTTTTACTTACATTGTGCTGTAGTGCAAAGAATTGGATGAGCTTCTTGGATCTGTTCAGAAGTCAGAACTGTCTGGGCTATAGTTCCATTTACACATGTATCAGTATTACTTTGTATATTTGGAGCTGTTCAAACATTTCAGGTTAAGATGCATGGAAGACCAAATGGATAGTGAACTTTATATATTCGCCCCATTTGCTAAATGGTTGTTAGCTATAGCTATTAGTTGATTGGGTTAGAAGATATGATTTAGAGGATATGATTAGTTAATAACATTAAGGGTGTGTTTGGTTAACATATTTTGATATAAGGTATGGGTATCAAAGTGAATTGTTATTGTTTGGTTGACAGGTTTTTAAAATACTATTATGGATTTAGAATAGTCAATTAATTGAAAAACTCATATTGTTATCAAATAAATGTTTCATTTCCCTTCCTCTAATCTTTCCCAATTATTAGTAATTATTCACATTTCATCCTACTACTAAATATGCAAATACCAATTCCGATTTCCATGTGCAAACCAAACAAACTCTAACTAATTGTAAAAAGAGTTAATACCACAAATGGTCCTCTGACTATTGGGGTAGTACTCCTTTTAGTCCTTGACTTTCAATTCGACCACAAATGGTCCTCTGACTTTTATTTTTGACCACAAATAGTCATCTGTTAAAATTTCTGTTAAATAGGTGTTAAATCTAGGGGTAATATCGTCAAATTGATTAATATTATTATGATTACTTCTTTTTTATAATTATATGACAACATAATTAATTTCAAACATTAATAAACATTAAGTTAATAAATATAAAAACAAAATGGACGTGACAAATTACATAAATGAAAAAATTAAATAAAAATTCATGATTAATGTCCGCAATTTAATTTGTAATTGATTAATTATATTAATTCAACGGTGGCGGCCTTCAGTTATGTCCCAAACAAAATGTTTGATTGATTAATGAAGAGTGAAAAATATTAATTGGCCATGTATGAACAACCATGAAAATAATGGAAGCAAGGTTTTTGAAAAAAAAAATCCATTTTAATTTGTTGGTTAAATTAAATCAGATAGCTCTAATATTAAATCTTCATTTTGTACGCATAATTACGAGATATAAGGTGCATTGTTTTTTATTTAGGAGTATTTATATTTGTTAATTGTTTCAATTATGCTTGTTGGTGAAAAATTCTAAACATTTTTATTTTATGACCATTATATATATATCAATTTGACGATAATACCCCTAAATTTAACACCTATTTAACAGAAATTTTAATGGAGGACTATTTGTGGTCAAAAATGAAAGTCAGAGGACCATTTGTAGTCGAATTGAAAGTCAAGGACTAAAAGGAGTACTACCTCAATAGTCAGAGGACCATTTGTGGTATTAACTCTTGTAAAAATGTGTTTGGTAAATTTGTTATTAGTTAGTAACTGTTTAGTATAATTTATTTTGATAAAAAGCTAATTGAATAAAGTCATTTTGGTAGTTTTTTAAATTTTAACATTTTGAAGTTAAAAAATATAATTAACCATACACTTACATTGATTTTTTAACCAAGTCAAACAACTAATAGTGGTCAAATAAGTCAAAATTAATTGATAAATTAACTATTAACTATTTTACAAGACATGACCATTATATATATTATTAATGCAATACCTTCTGAAATGAAATGTGATAGTGATATACTGATATTATTCAACAAATCCACAATTCATTCAGCAAGTCCATTATAGATCAATCAGTTGCACTAATTCTGTAAAATATTCATATCTAACGATAAAGTCATGTTCATAAATACAGCGCTAGTAATCAGAGCTGAGAACTGTGATTAGTTGATACTAGGCAGCCACGTCCACTTATCTTGCGTAAACCAATCCAAAAAACAAAGAATTATGAAAAGAAGAAAAAAAGAGGACAAAGAGATAACAGACATTATACACAAAAAGGCTAATTATCGCAATGTGGCCACACATGCTTGCTGAGAACTTTCAGTAGCACCCTTGGTCTGCAGCTTCTCGCTTTAATAGATTGCATAGTGCAAATAACTTACCAAGTTCCTTGTTTATATGCAAGGATTGAAACATTATATATTTTCCCACGCCATTGATTGATGTTCTGTGCACGCGAGTGCAAGTGTGTAACAGATGGCGAGACTTCTTTTACATTCTATCTTTGATGAGCATACATTTGCTTCACGTATCAATTCTAAGGTTGTTACAAAGATGACCAAGTTCGGGTCTGGCATCCATCCATTCAGTAAATTTCATCTCACTAGCAGATGTGCAGTACAGATAGGATCTAAATGTGATCAGAAAAAAATACCTCCTGGAAATGAAAGAGGCAACTCTGTTATATTCACCACAGCAACAGATTTCTTTAGTCTACTCAAAGTTACTTTGCGATAAACATGAATACAATAAAGCAATCCACATACAATCAAAAGTCTGGTTAGCATAATGCAAAACTGGTTCTCACTTCACACCATGGAGAAAAGGAAAAACTTCCTGTTTACTAACTAGAGAATTTCTCAAGTTTTCTAGAAAACTGGAGAATGGATAATAGAAACAGAAAACATGTTTACTAGCACAGTTTTTCATTTTTAAAATTAGAAACATTTTCTAATTTTCTAGAAAACTGTAAGAACTTTTAAAAACTATTTTCTAAATAAAAAACAAAATCATCTATCATCTTTTTGGCTATATATCACTATAACCGCATTCTCACTATTATCTACTTACATATTTATTCATTACTATAATTACATTCATTATCATCTTCTTTTACTTATCACCATCTTCTATCTTTTCTACTCATATTTACTTATATAAACATAACTTATTTGCTTATGCTTAAAGGTAAACATTATTCACACTATCAAAATTAAAACCTGAACTTTATACCAAGTTTTAGATTTTGATTGAACTCAATAGATTATTGGCTCGGATATTTTTTAGTTATGTTATATTGTAATACAAGTTTGGTCCGGATATCGCATATTGAAATTTCACATATATTAAACTTCAAAATATATATACATGTCATTGAAATGAATAAATACAAACATATTTTAAATATTAGCTCAAAAATTTTTAATATTGTCTAAACTAAATTTTAGGTGAACTTATACGTATATAAATTTGGTTCGAATATCAAATGTAAAAACCTTATATATATTTGACTTAAAAAATATATCAAAGAATAGAAAGCAGAGAATGAAAGCTGAAGAATTAAAAAAAAAAAAAAAAAAAAAAACAGTTTCCTGAAGTAAACGGGTCCTGATGTTATGGGACCAGAGTATATAATAATTAATTGAATCTTGAGACTGACCTTAGAGCTCTAATTCCCATATCCATGAGATATGCCCGGTGTTCATCATCCTCATCATTGGGGAACTTTTTAAGTTCTTTCGTGAAGTAAATTATATCTTCTCTTAAATGTCCAGCACCAGCACACCTTTAGAAGGGTTGGACACATAACAGCAGAGGAGAGTTAAAACACAAATAGATTGGTCATCAACAATTCAACATCATATACTCCGTGTGTGCGTGTATTTAAAACTAGTGTGTCTATTCATAACACTTGACTACTATACATTTTTAGAGCACAAACAAGTGAGTTTGTCTATTGGGATTAAATAATCTCAACCCCATTTACCCTCAATACTGTAGTTTAGTCCGCACTTTCAAAATAGGCAAGACCCACCACCTAATCCCAAGATCTTAAGTATTCCATTGAATTGAGTCATTGAGAGGGATTCTTATTCCAATTCTCCTCAATCCTGTGAACCAATCCACCTGACTAAGCCTTAGTTCCTATTTGGTTGAAGATCTCATACATTTTTTTTTTTCAGTTTCATGGCTCCAATTTGTTGATCCACCTTAAAATTCATTTCATTTTCCACCTGATAAGATATAATTCTAATGCTTTTTCACTATATGCAGATTCTATAAAAAGGGTGCAAAGGTGTAATAGAAAAGGTGTACATAAAATATGCATGCTCTCCCTCACAACAAGAAATCACATGTTTAGGCAACCATTTCTCTACAGACTACAGTATACAACATAAACCATAAAAAGGATGGGATGGGGTGGGGGGAGGGGGTTAATTCATAATGCCTACTCCAAACCAGGAGGTTGAGGTGCTGTGTCCTAAACCTAGTTGAATACCAAACAAGAATCCCTTTCATAGTTAAATAAGCATAGCCTCCAAAGAAATACAGGCTCATATTTTATCAAATTTAAGCCATTCTCCACACAAAACTGTATTTATTTGTTATTCCAGTAATGACTGGCTGTAAACAGCTTGCTGGTTTGAAACTTAAGATGCTTAGACTGCTTGATCCTAGAAGAAAATTTTAGTATACTGCAGAAATTAGAAAGCTTTGGAGAATATATTGATGCCCAGCCCAGTGAAAACCAATTCACCGACTCCAGTTCATTACCAATCCCAAAACAAGTCTGCACTCCACCATTTTCTCTTCCCACCTTGACAGTATGACAGTAAGTATTAAGTTCTTTTGGAATTACCTTTCTATAACATTGTCTACATCTACCTTGCTCTCTGGACCATGCACAAGAACTCTAGTTAGGCTTAATATGTCCCGATAATATCCCATTTTGCTTGTTTCCTCATCAACCAATGATCTGGTCACATCAGATGCTATCTTTGCTTCTGCATCAAGTCGGAGACAAATGATAGCCATTGCATAGGCAATCCCTCCAAATCCTGTGTGGGATACAAAAAGGTAGGACCCTGCTGAGCTGTTCAAGGAGAAAGTCAAGAAAAATAAAAATAAAAATTAGTCAAGATTCCAAGACAATTTTTGAAATCAATGGATAAAGGAAAGGCCATTCAAAATAGAAGATGAAGCATTTAATCAACAAACTCTGTTTTAATTATATAGAATTAGTAGATAAATAGTGAGATTTTTTTTAAAATTTTTGTGTGAGATATTTCCTTAAATATGTAGACTCTTGTATAAATTTCATGTGAATAGGAAGCATCTCACTTTCTTCCAAATTTGACAATAACAAATACCTCATACCTTGTATAAGCTCACAAAGCTAATATATTAGCAATTCCAATTTGGTAAAGTTTGTGATTTTCTTGCAACATAGTTGTTTAGAAACTAATTGGACAAATTTTGGAATTGTATACTTTACCCTGCAATGTTGAATTTAATGCAGATGACTGCTGCACTATTAGTATAAGGAAGCAACTATGATGCAAACTTTACCCTTTTCAAAATGGCATACTGTAATGGATAAAGTTAAAGTGCAACAACAAATTCATAGAAAATAAATCACTTCAAGATGGTTACTGATGCTTACTCATCCTTACGATATTGGATAGCATCGACATCAGAAGCCAGAGCTTCTCTTTCTCTAGTTAAAGGTATCCTCTGATAGGTTATATTATATCCTTCTTTCTTCAAACTAGCATATAGCTCAGTAGGAGTCTTCACATCATCTATAAAAATATTCTCCCAATATCCTACAATACTGACTTGGTTCAGTGTTGGATTATATTCTTCACGGTGTAAAAGCATCCGGCCACCAGACTGCTTTATTTCGGAAATAATATCTTCTTTTAGTCTTGCCTCCATGTGTTCCACCTGTGCAATGGTGAAAAAAATAATCTGCATTACTTAAATCAGATTTTTAATGTTGTTTACAAGCATGACATTAGATTGAACTCATACCAATGAACCAGTAATTCCAACATGCTTGAGGGCATCAACAGGCTTATTCAGTTCTCTAAGCACAAAAGGAGTACCATTGATATAAACCACAGCTTCTTCCCTGAGATCTGTTAAAACCACTCTGTCAGCAGCATTTCCTTCTATCCCAGGCTTTGCACCTAAGTAAGTTAACATCTCCTTGGCACCAACAATTGTAGGAGTTGCCATGCTATACACATGATACTTATCCACCTGAAAAGGATGGCCTCTCAATGAAATTTTCAACTTGTAGCTTCACAACAACAACAAAAACAATAATAACAGTAGAGAAAAAGAAATTGTTGTTGGAATTGAGGAAACAACTTGTAGCTTCATAATGGAAGTTCATGTCATTCACATCATAGGCTTGCTGTTACTAAGGGGATCGCATCTTCAGTGGTTGTTGGAATTGTGGAAACAATAGTGCCTCCGGCAAATATTGACAACAACCAAGAAAAGAAATTGAAAATTTAGAACTTACTGCTTTGATGCCATGTTGAAAATTAAGGTGGTTTGCCTGGTGACTAATAACTACCATCCCCCAGGGAGGCAAAAGCTAAGATACAAGAGCAAGTGAATAGAGAATATAATAAAAAACCAATAAAACATTTTAATAATGTAAAGATAAAATTATAAATGGAGCCTAGTATTTATAGGCTTATTTAGATTAAACTAAAAATCTGCAAAATAAACCAAAGGTATACTAGAAATATATGAACAATCATAACATAGTTATCACATATTTATTTCACACACCGCTTCAATATGATTGGTATTTTCATGATAGACGGGATTGGGTGCACCATGCAATGTTGTCTAATTATCACACACCAACCTCAAAGATCCGAGCTTGCAAAATTTAAATTCTAAAAGATGTTTAACCCAAATAGAATCAGTTTGCATGCTACAAGTGTTGCTGCTCAATATTTGGCCTTTGTGCTTGAGCATCCAACCATATCTGTTTCTTACTTTCCAAGATATGACATCCTAAGGGTATCTGAACCAATCTACATCTGTATAACCGAGCTTTACATGTCAATGATTTTCAAATAGCAAACTAGTACTAGAGACCTTTTTAGATACCTTAAAATTCTAAAAACTACATCCCAATTGCCCTCATATGAGGATTGCAATCCAACATACCTTTCTCCTCAAAGAATATTCAATTCATATTTCCACTCAGAAACACAAATACCCTTTTTTTGTGCAACATCTATGTCAAGGAAATACTTCAACTTTCCAAGATCCTTAATTTCAAAATTATGAAACAAGTCTCCTTTTAGTTAGTTGGTTTATTCTCTGTATAATCATTTATGATAACAACATCATCAACATAAACAACATGATAGATAATCTTTCCTAATTGATATATGTAGAAGACAATGATCAACATTACTTTGAACGTATCAATTAGATAGTTGGATGGTATGTTAGCACTAGTGTGCAAAGAACGATCTTGATTTTGAATTTTTTATATTAACTAACAATGCCACTAATGAAGTTTGTAGGATAATCAAATCCACTTTTATCATTTAGTTGTTAACAAAGGAAGTGATGAGTCAAGATCAATGTGTTAGACATACTTGCAAGAACTTGGCTTTGGTATGCGAAGTTAATGGCTCAAAAGTTTCAAAATGGCTTTAATCTTTAAAAGTTGTTTTAATGCATCAAAAATGATTTTGAAAAACTCTAATTGGTTTTGATATTTCAAAATATTGATTAAACATATTCGGAATCAGCAACTCAAACGGATGGATAAAAGTGTTTTTGAAAAATTCCGGCTGGCTTTCAAAGTTAAAAGTCGTTTCCCTCCTAAGATATATTGGGACTAGCATGGTAACCATCCAACCCTTGTATTTCTTAATGAGTTCCATGAGGAAAGGGTATATATTTTTCTGCTAAAAGGAAATGAAGTCCTACTCATTTTCTATGGACTAACAAGGAGAGGGAGTAAAAGTGATTTCGCCCTCTCATCAATCCAATGTTGGAAAGGGGTTGAAAATTCTAGTATAGAAGGGTGGCAGCAAACCCATTAATGACTTCTCTTCAAATTTCCTCCAAGGACATTGAGGATAATTACCCCTATACCTCCTCTGTTGTCTGTATTACCCAGCGCTTCTACTTTTATCCCCATACCAAACACAGTATGTTCTATTTATAGAATTACCAAAACTACTCATAAACGTGGGAAAAACAAAACGAAACAAAACTCATAAATTCAATCTTTTTTTTGGTAGGTAAAGAATCTCAGTTTAAGTACCAAGCAGGTACCACCCAATGTTACATCAGTAGTTCTTAGACCCTTTACAAGTTCCAATCTATCTAAGCACTAAACCATATAAAGAGTGTGATTAGGAAACTCCCCATGAATGCACAAAATTCATCTCCTATTTATTGTCAAAAAATATGCAGTGCAGCTCATGAGTACCTTGTAAACATGAGGCGCACCATGAATTTGAATGTGACTTGAAGTTCTCTGACCAGGAAAGAAGTACATCTTAAGAATAGACCCTTTTCCAAGAACAGAACCATTACGATCTTTTACAATGGCCTCCATGACAGCATCTCCATGTTTCAACTCATGTGGAGTTCTTAGTTCCTCCTGCACACAAACATACAACAGAGTGAAAAGGAATAAGAGAAACCTATCAGCAACCTTGAGAAGCTCTGATGAAGGCTCATTGCTTGTTTGGTCCATAGCCTCTACTTTAAAAAGTAGAAGTTGGGCCAAACACTAAAAAGAGCAAAAAACATTTAAGGCCAGATAAGATGCAAAAACCTCTTTTTATAAAAGTTCCAAAGTCGAGGCTAAGTCTCTTTATCAAGAAACTTAAGCAAAACAACCACTTACAGGGATAGTAAAGAAACGGCCAGGCCTCAACCTAATAGACCACTTCATAGCTTGAACCTCTGGCCTCTGGTGCAACCAATGCTTAAATGTTGTCATTGATTCTCCTTGCCCACAGAATCCATCAAATGCGTCACTCCCAAGATACGCTGCAAAAGCAATCAAACGAAAATAGCGCTCTAGATACTCAGCACCACGATTCAGTGCCACCCTCCTTTCTCTAGGCTCAGTGTGCTGCTGGTTAAACAATCTTCTGTACTGCAAGACAGCTTGGCGTATATTCTGCAGAGCTGAACATCTATCAATAATAGCATCCAAGGCCTCTCGGCATTCCACCCCATTGTCAAACAGCCTTGTTATTTTCCACAACAGCAGGATGTCATTTATCCCAAATTCATGACTTGAATCTTTCTTAGGCCTTGTTTTTAAAATAAGTGGTTCATATGGAGGAACATGACCATCACTTTCATCACCACTTGAAATATCACCACTTAATTCCTCATGCAATGCATCATTTAATACTCTGATTGGTCTTCCATAGTCAATGCGCAGTTTTAAAAGGCAAGCAATTACAGTTCCGGTGGTTGTCCTTCCTATCCCCATCTGAGAAGAGGGTTGAGAGGGGTAAAAAAAAAAGTGATCTCAGAAATAGAAAAATGAACAGCTTTTATTTCAAACTCAAAATGGCAGAAAAATCATAACTAAAATGGTCAAGTGCTAATACCTCCTAAATACAAGATGATATTACCTGACAATTAAAGACAAGCGCCGTATCCTTGGAAGCAGATGCAATATTCAATGCCAATGTGTCAAAGTCAGAACTTTTTGGAGCTTTGCCGTCTGTAATAGGAATACGAGCATATTTGATGGGAAAACCCTCAGCCTCCAGGCACTTAAAGACCTCTAATGGGGTCTGAACTGAATCAGAGCTCACATGCTCCCAAGAATCAAATATTTGCCCATCAGCAGTCTCATGAATAACCATTATAGCACCATGATAACGTTCAGCTTCTCGCATAATATCATCTTTCAATCGAGCTTCCATTCTTTCTACTCTTTCACAATCAATTCCCTAGATTTTGCATTTATTACATAGAATATTAGTTAAAATAGACAAGGCATACACATACATTTCAGAAAATATAAGATTTGAAAAAGTTAAAAACATATACACCATAAACTTCCTATAACATATGCCACAAGATCAGGACACATCAGTTTCAACACAAGTATGCTCAAGAAAATTCTGAGAGCACAAGGATAAAGGAAAGATAATCGCGTCACTAGTTTCCAAGGGAAAGGGAAACTCTTAATGAAATGTAAACATAGACATAACATAATGAGTATTAGACATGCATGTTTGCATAATAAAATGCTGAATAAGCATACAGCAGGAGTTTCAATAAAAGATTATTCAATAACCCAAAATTATATTATGGAGAAAAAAGGCATTATAATTGGCAGGGAAAAAATCATAAAATGGTTACACTTAGCATGCAAAGCTCCTGCCTACATCATGTTGAGCCCATTAGAAAAAAAAAATGTGCAACCTTAATTCTTGTAAGAATGGTTTCTAAAGCTTGAACCCATGATTCATAAATCAACAGCTTGTGCCTTAGCAACAACACCAAGCCCACCAGACACAAGTTCTAAGAGGCACTCCAAACAGATGCTCTTAAACATGAGTGAGAGAGAGCAAACAAAATTAACAGGTGTCATGTACTTAATGATCTTCACAAGATTGGGCATGCACTAGCACGTCAATATCCGTGAGTACTATTTATGAAGCTTAAATAGCAGATTTGTACCGTATATTCCAGCATATTTTTATAAGGCCTTTCAACCTCTCGGAGCACAAAGGGCTTTCCATTGATGTAGATCACAGGTTCTTCTCTCATGTTGTGCCAAAAAACTGGACGACCTTCTTTGGAACTACCAATCCTTTGAATAACAGATAGAATCCCACTTACAGTTGGGTTTGCAACACCATAAACAGGAAATCCAGGAATTTCTCTAAAATTAGGAGCACCCTCCAACCTTTCTGGCAAACTAGGATGGTGACAACCAGGACAATGGTCACTCTTAAGAACAGTTTGACTACCAAGAACCTCTCCACTCCTTAAAGCAGCAACTTGGCCCATCTCAGAAGGTCGGTCATTGGTAGATTCCACATCATTTGCTGGGGAAGGTTTCAGGCTTGCATAGCCTAGTGCACCCATCGGGTCTCTTCTCAGCAACCTGCAGAATGGCAAGTTCTAACAAGTGCCACAAAGAAGTATGCCTAGTGTACACATGTAGAGAGAAATAGAGACCATTGAGAGAGAGTTATTTTCACTTTATTTGGAAAAAGACACAAACTAAACAAAAAAGACAATAGTGAGTAATTCTATGAAGTTTTAACAAAAGTGTGTGCATGCATGTGAGAAAGAGAGAACCTCAAGCTAAACAAGAATGAGAAAATTTTCACCTTTCAGATCACTGTACTATGAAAAGGAAGCCATCTTGTACAGACAAGTTGTCTAGAAACAAAATTAGCAAGTCTTCGAAAACTATCCTCCCTCTTGATACCCATGAAGGATGATGTGACTGAACACATCAATCTACAGGTGACATGCATATATAACTTTCTCCACTTATCTCTGAATAGCTATTCTGGTGTCTCCCACTTTCTTAACTACTTCAACATATGTTAAATAATAACATAACAGCTTTTATGTCCATTTTACTTGCCAACAATAAGAAAAAAACTAATCTTGATATAAAGAATATATTTAAGTGTACTGGCAATCTAGCATACTAGATCATGCACAGATGTAGATTCTGCAATGTAGGAATACAGGCATATTTTAATATACTTGTGATCCTATTATTCAAAGCAAAGGTGGATTTTGAATTGTGAAACATCAACAGAGTAGACTTTCATCTTACCTGCGAAGTATACTATACAACTCTGGCCTTGCTCTCATCCAGTCGGTAAAACTGCTCCAACCAGAAGATCTAGGGTGAAGTGCATCTCGTTCTGTGTGGAGATATACAGCAAAACAAATAAGGAAGTAATATCTTTCCAAGTACTCCACAAAAAAGGAAAGTGCTGCTTCCCTCTTCATCTCATCGGGCTGACGCAAAATGCTGTTCCGATAAGTAGCAATAGCTTCACGTAAGTTCTGAAATGAGATTCACATACTATCAGTTCAAACTGATGGAATTTGAATATCATGGAAATTGACAATAGAGCCAGATGGTATTGGAATTTTCTATAGTAAAGTCACCCCACGCTTGAAACAAGTGTGACTAAAATCTCATTGCATAGTTCTTAATTCTATATGAAGGAAAAACATGAATGAGAGCAAAGTTTGTACAAGTTGTATAGGCTTCTATGAAATACAAGCGGTTCTAAACAGCTAGAATATGAGGATGCCCCTACCTGCATTGAGGCACATCTGTCAATGACTTTATCCACTTGTTTTTTGCCTTCAACGCCACCCTAAAGGTATAATTTCAATCAGAACATTCAAATCAGATATTCTATTTATCCAAACATTAAAGATTAGGATAGTTTCCAACCTCCAAAACTCGAATCAAACTTCTAATAACTGTATATTCTCCTCTACGAATCGCATCCTCTGAGTTGGGCATAGTATCAGTAGCATTGGCACCATAACTGGAAACTCTGCCAATTGAATTTGTCCTTGGAATTCCTGATAAATGAGCACAACAGCATCACACTGAAATGGTTTAACTAAAGACACAAGCAAAGCTGGAAATGTTTTTATCTTGAATCAGAGCATCAAAGTCATGCTCTCTGCCTCTCTGTCAAGCCACCCCTAAGAACATAACTAATGGACTACTATGGTTGTGATAGCTCATAGCTGCCATAGCACAATTATCATCATTGAAAACCCTATATATTATTCCCATGTTGGTCCTACTTTGAGGAAAATATATATATATATATATATATATATATATATATATATATATATATATATATATATATATATATATATATATAGGGTGATGTTTCAATGAGAACCACTCCCCCCATAAGAACATGAGAACCAATGTGATGCATTAAAAAAGACAGATCTATGGATGAGATTAATTGGGAGAATTAAAAACGTGCGTGTGCATATGGAGCGTTATGATGTGTGCATGTTAAGCATGTGTTGTGTGCAACATAAATTGAATAATATAAATTGAAGAAAAACAGAAAAGATACAAAAGGGTGACGCCTAAAGTATGAGATGGGCACAAAGGAGAATGACAAATAAGTCAGAAAGTTGTGGATAGAAATGATAAGTACCAGAGGCTCCTATACGGTTAAGATAAACCAACGTAGCAATCACCATTCCAGTAGTAGTCCGTCCGCGTCCCATTTGGCAATTAAACACTATTTCTGTCTTTATATCAGCTTGAGACACTTTATGAACCTGGAAGTTTGAAACCATGTATTAAAATGGAAGAATAGATTCAGTTCATGCGGTGATATTCCCATTCAAAACAAAAACACCTACAAGAGAAGACTACTTCACAAATAAAATTGGGAATGTTTTGTAAAAAGGACTTCAACAAAAAGTAAAATTATGGCTTCCACTCCTTCCAGTACCAATACAAAAAGTTAAGGTAACAATATATATAAAATATGCTACAGTATCATACCTTATTTAGAAAAAAAAAAGAAAAAAGATTCAGTTGATGCATTTTGGCTTTTAATGAATAAAACCTTTAACATTAAGAAAGATATTATGCTTCTATAGAATGAAACAAATATGCGGTAGTATAAACAAAGCCCATCCCTGGTCATTCTTGGCTTCCTGCTTCTATACTGCCACATGTATATGAAAATTATTCCACAAAGAATACATAATAAACCTATATGAATCAAATGAAACGGTAAATAAAACTGAAAAGTGTAAGGGCATTAAACCAAAAGGATTGATAGGGGTACAAACCAAAATATCAAAATCCATCTCTTTGGGTGACTTTTCATCTGTTACAGGAACACGCTCATAGTCAACAAGGTACTCCTGTGCTTGCAGCTCCTCATACACCTGTGATTGGAGAAAAATTATGAAGGAGGAGACAAGATGAATAGTCAAACACCAGTAACATTTTTACATTGCAAATTTGAATAAAATGTATAATGGCAAACCTCCAATGGTGTTTTCACCAAATCCTGTGTCACAGGTTCCCATTGATCTACCATCTGGCCATCAGGGAGTTCATCAGTTACAAGGATCTTATTTCCATATCTGTTAATTAAATGTCCAGACTTTAGTATAAGTTTTGAAATCAAGCATGAAATTGCATGTAACAGCAAAGTTGGGCAAAAAAGGAGTAAGCTAGATAAAGAATATAGGGGGAAACCTTGCAGCCTCTATCAGGACATCTTCTTTCAGTCGATCCTCCATTTGCTCCACCCTCACCCTGTTAATGCCCTAGCTTAATACGAAAGTATGAGCTCCATTTAACAAGATATACAAAAACCAACAAACAGAGATGAGATAAAAATAAAATAAAAAAATATACAATTGGTGCTTGACAGATGAGTAAAATTAGGCTGTACATATCTTCCTGAGATAATAATTCAAGTATTCTCATAATTAGCAGACTTGATGAATAAGTTTAGCTTTCTTAAGGAAAATAAATAAATATCCAGCAATCAAGTGACCATAGAATCCCAGGCATCATTCCGGTTAACTCAAAAGTTTCATGAAGAGGGCAACTTGTTACATCATCAGTATATAAGATCGTATGCACCTAATTTAGCTCATCATTTCAAGTGAACTTAAAAAAGATATTTAAATGTATGCTAATTTCAAAATCAAAAGATTGTCCACATGAGCACACCGTATATTCAAGGTTAGAGAAGGGCCTCTCCACTTCACGCAAAACAAAAGGGCGCCCATTAATGTATACCACCTGTTTCAGTAGTGGGAAGAGAATAATAATTACACAATATTCCTTGATTGAGCTCCTCCACTAACATATTCAACCAATAAGGAAGAAAATAAAAGATGTTCTTGACATAAAGCGTAACAAATAAATTCTCTGAAACCTAAAATGGGCTTGGAAAAAAGACAAATATGTCACCGGTTCTTCACGAAGATTAATCCAGAGAAAGCGAGTTTGCTTCCCATCCATCTGAGCTCCAATGTGATCAAGAACATTACGGATACCATCAACAGTTGGAATAGCAACACCATGAACATGCAGAGAATCAGCCTATAATGAGACTTCTTGTTAGGGAATTATTAGAAGTCTAACTACACAAGGAATCTTAAACAATTTCAATAATTAAATGCCATCAGCAAGATGGCAATATCTTTTCCAACCTTAAGAGAAATATCATGGCATGGAAGGTCCACATTCAACAACAAGAATTAAAACAGACAGAACTACAAATGCTGGCACATGACTTTTGAACAATGCAACAAGGGTCCAGATTTTTAACTTCTCTTAGACTCTGAATATCTTCTAAAGATTTATTAAAAGGCATCAGCTATGAACCCAGAATAATACCAAAATAAAGCTCAAATAGAGATATCTATTCATGAATCAATCAAATAAGTCTAGTCCATTAAACTGACATGAAAAACAAAAGAATTGCCTTTACTTTCCAACCGAAATCTTGATGCGCAAAGGCCCAAAACCTTTTTCCCGATAAGGAAATCATTTTTCTTGCCAAACTGACAAAGTTCTTGACTTCTTTCAGCCACCCACTATACAACAATGTAGTACCATTCAAATACAAAAACAAAGAAAAGCAAATTACACAAATCAGAGTATGACAATCAATCTTACATGTTAAGTTTTTCCAAGTGTAGCAATGCCCCAGGAAAGAAATAAGTTCAAATTTCTTTGCATCTAATAGACACCAATATAGCAAGACAATTAACAAAAATTTCAATATGAAGTCCCCACTTTACAAACAGCCCATAAAATGGCAGTCTACCTAGTTTACGCATAATAAATTCCTCAAGCTAATTCATTCCTTCTTTCACAGCTCCCCATCCAAAACTCTATACACAAATAACTTCGGAACACAGAGTAGAAAAAAGTACACTAAAAAGGGCACAAATACACTTAACAGAATCTATCAACACTATGCAATATCAGTTTGCTAATACATCTTGGTGGACATCAAATGTCTATCAATTGAGGGTCTTTAAATAGATATCCACAGCATTCATGTCTCCCCATCTTCCCAAAACAGTCAGATGTATCAAAACTCTGCAGTGCAAGCACATTTCGCAGTATTTGTGCTTTAATCCTCTCTGTGCAATTCTATTGCCCAACTATCATTCACAAATTTGGAATTGGGTGGTTAGATTTAGTAAACACTCAGGTTGACTATCTTCAATTGGCACTACGTGTACATTGGAAAAGTAGTAATACTGCTGCCTAACTGTAACGAGTACTCTTGCAATTGGACATTAATTGTCAACATTTATATGTACTTTCCTGCATTACGCTCAGAAAATGTAAGAACTCCTACCAAATCGGGTAACTTATAAAGGGGCAAACATTGTAAGAGGGCGATATTGTAAAATGAATGGAAAACCTTTCGGTAATTGGGAGCACCATCGATCTGAGGAGACAGGCGTTTGTTCTGGCAGCTAGGAAAATGGTCGCTTTTGAGGATTGTCCTTTTTCCCAGCACCGATCCGTCTCTCTGTCTAATCACTTGCTCCGGCTCCTTCGGTATCGACATCGTCCTCACCACCCCCCTTTTGCACTTGGAACAGAGTTTACGACTTACCAGCAGCGCCGACCCATCTTTTTTCAAGCCTTCACACAACTCCTCTGTCAATCCGTGTCTCCGAGGCTCAATTTTTAATTATTTATTCATTCATATTTGTAAATTTTTTTTTTGTTGCTGCATCTGTTGGATTGGTTCTGGTTCCACGCAGAAGACTTGCTTACAGCTGTGGTCGAATTGGCGACGTATCGTATAGACACGATTGAGTGATGCGTGAGAGTTGAGCTAGTGCTTTGCAAAATTATCCATAGCGAACACTTGCTCCGTGTTGATCAACGTGGGAAACGGTTGTGGCCTGTGGGCTGCGAGGCTGCGACTAGTGATATCACTGCACAAGACAGGAAGAGTAGTTCTAGTAATGAAAATGTAGGAAGAATTTGGTTATGTTTTGGGATAGGCCATAATAAAGTCTTGGGAATGAGGGTGCTATTTATATTTTCTGCATCAATGTTTTGTTGTTGGGCTGCTTAATATTATATTATATATGATCTATCTAATATAAATATTGGGCCTATAAATGGGCCCACAAATGCCTAGTATAGAATATAAAATCAATTGTTATACCATGGACCAGATTCATATTGCATTATGAATCTTAATATAAAAATTTTGTACCTTCAATTAACACATTTTGTACCTATAGTTAACAGTTTATGCAAATGTAAACAAATAATTTGATAATTGCTAACACATAATATGATAGTTGATAGGGGTAGAAACACCGGCCTATTACTTGGAGGTGAAGGGGACGACCAACTGGAAGCAATATGAGGCAAGGGTCAAACAGAGGGAAGACCGGCCGGGAGTGGGAGTTGGTCGGTGGTGAGGATTGAGTTGGCCGACCAAGGGGTTGGGTCCATGGCGATCGGGAAGGCTAAATAAGTAAAGTAACATGGGCAAATCCGAGTGTTCTAGATGACTTTAAAGAGGAGAAGGGAGTCGGACTTGACGGTTAAGAGGGAGTCAGATTCGATGGTTAAGAGGAAGTTAGACTAGTCGATCTTGGTCGAGAGCGACGAGGTCAAAATATCAGCAAACGGACTGCATATGTTGCTTCCATCAAGAGAGTTTTGATACATTGTGCTGACTATATTAGTCGGTATCATGGACCACGAGGATGGATTGGCAAGCCCGAGTAGGTAATGCGGGAGAGAAGTTGGAAGCCCACCCTTAGCGAGAGGAGAGGGAAGGCAGGGCAGGGCAGGCAGTCGGCACGTGGAGGAATTCAGGTGAAGCGAATTAGGAACCTTCCAAATATGAAGATCAAGAGCGGATTTCGTGGGCAGTATAAGGAAAGTAGATCAAAAGGCTTTAAGAAGCTGAATCAAATGTAATAAGGCAAGGGATCTTGAGTATTTATGGTAGATTAGGGTTGTCATATAGAGATTACCCCCCCCCCCCCCCTATTATAAATACAGACATTCAACCTTTAAAAAGGTTAAACAATTCAAAATCAATAAGAGCTATACACGTTATTTTCAACCAATCTATTCTTCCAGTAGTGTTGGCATGCAGTTCATCAACATTGGCGTTGTCTATAGGGACCGATACAAAAGATTGTGTCATTCTAAGCAACTAAGTTGGATTACAGGAAGCAACAATGGTGACGACGAGGAGTCGACAAGGGAGAACGCAACCGCAAGTGCAGGTCAATGTAACCTCAGGGGTAGAATCAGATGGTTTCACAAGGACGAGACCTCGAGAGCAGCTTACTCGACCAAACTCTTATGATTTGAGGGAGCAGCTTGGCCGTCGAAACTCTCTTGAGAAACCGAGGATGTGATGAATAAGATGATGGATCTATACGAACGCGAGCTAGAAGCCTGAGCGGATAACGCCCCCGCAGGCTCAACTGCTCAGGCTGCACTTCAAGTGCCCCGAGCTCAACCATCTCGACCAGTTTGGCATAAGGAACCTGGAAGGTCAATAACTTCTCATCGACCCCCGGCTCGATCAAGGTCGGGTCCGGAAGCGACTCATCGATCAGTTTTGGATAGACTCGGCAATCGAGCTAGGCCCGCGGCGATGGGTCAAGATGTGCGCAGGGTCTCTAGGGGAAATGCTCCGAGTGAGCCTAGAAATAGGCAGGAGCGAAGATACGATGTAGTACATGAAAGTGAAGATACTATTCACTCGGAAAGTAAATAGGCAAGAGCGAAGCATGTAAGCAAAAATATGCAAGTCTCGTACTTGCATTTCCCCATATTTTGATGGATTCAACTTCTCCATCAATGCATCGCAGTATGGGGTAATTTATAAAAGGGAAAGGTGTCAAATTGGTCCCCTAAGTCATTCGGATAGTGCAATTAGGTCCCCTAAGTAAAAAAAAAAAATAAAAAAATAAAAAAATAAAAATAAATTAAAGGTTCCATTTACATCTCCTAAACCTGTAAAATTGTGCAATTAAATCCAAAAATACTTGTATAGCATGTTAAGTTTTTCACATTTCGACACGTGTCACTTTTATTTTATTTTAAAAAAAAACTTTTTATAAAAACCTTAACAACACCGACTGTCCTCGCCGAACATCCACGACTGTTCGTGATCGAAGTAGCCACCGACTGCCCTCGCCGGACAGCCTGTTAAGTTTTTTTTTTTTTTTTTTTTAAATTATTATTATTATTTTAATTATTTTTTAATAATTTAATAAATTCTTTCAAAAAAATAATTTAATAAATAAATAAGAAGTTTAAAAAAAAAATTTAAATGACACGTATCGAAATGTGAAAGACTTAACCTGCTATACAGATTTTTTTGGACTCAATTGCACTATTTTACAGGTTTAGGGAATTTGAATGGAGTTTTTTTTTTTTACTTAGGCTGTGTTTGGAAAGCAGGAAAATGACTTCTAGAAAATGTTTTTTGAAAAATGAGTTATTTTCCCGAAAATAGTTTCATTTCCGGTGTTTGGTTGCATTCTGGAAAACTGTCTATGTGTGTTTGGTTCATTTTCTGGAAAATGAATTAAATTGTATAATTTTACATTTTAATTATTATTTTAAAATATAAAATAATAATAATATATAAAATAATAATATTTCTTGTAAAAAGTAACATATGTGGCCATTTTGGCCAAAAAATTGTTGAAGCCAAGTCCGAAAAATGTATTCCGGAAAAAAAAATATCCGAAAGTCATTTTTCGGAAATATGACCTCATTTTCCTTGGTCAACGGAAATTGTTTTCTGTTAACTACATTTTCCAGACACTGCCAAACACAAAAAGCCCTGAAAATGATTTCCAGAAATTATTTTTCGGACTACCAAACACATCCTTAGGGGACCTAATTATACTATCCGAACAACTTAGGGGCCAATTTTACACTTTTTCCTTTTATAAAATTTCCCCCGTGATACAACATTAACTCAACTTTGTCAGACATGCTGTCATAAACAATAAACCAATAAAATGAGAGCATTACAAATTTACAATTTAGACCACTGAAGCAAAGCAAGCGTAATAAAGATTCTAATTCACTGTATTAACACAAATCAAATGTTCTTTAAATAAGCAAATTATAACACACAAAAGCATACAACAATGGACCACTAAAGCAGACACAATAAGAACAAAAAGTAATGCACTTTATGCACACTTACAGAACCACTACAATTAAAAAGAAGAAAAATCCTTGCAAAAAAAAAAAAAACGAAAGAAGAAAGAAACAATTTTTCTACTTTTAATAAGAAACTGAGATTAAGATGTAAAATTATTGAATTGACGTAAAAATTTGTCCAAAATTAAAATAAGCATATAATTTAATTTAATTTAATTGGTTATGCTTTACAAAATACTGAAAGCAAAAACAATCCAGTATTGAAGCAGAAAAGATGGTGTACTTGAATGGAAACACAAATCATCACGCTTTCCTAGATCAGAGACTACTCGAAAATGAAGTAATTGCATGACTGACAGGAGAATTCATTCTATTTCTATGCCATGCCAACCTAGCAACAGATTTTCAAATGACCATCTTCTGTGCCAACCACAAAGAGCCGAGAGAAAGGCAGGATACTTATGCTCGATAACACAGACATGTTCCTCGATTCCCCATCTCCCATGTATAAATACTGAGGAACAACATGTTGCCCTTCCTGCCAAACCAAATTTGCTGCATGTCAATATCCAACCATAAAGATAAAATGAAACTATAAAAATCCCTAAAGATTCTAATTACTTTTATGCTTGGGATGCTTTTGTCAAGACACCAAAAGAAAAAGCACATCAAATGCCAATTTGGTACAAGGTAATCATTAAAACAAAAAACAGAAGTGAACTTTCATCACAGCAACAGTTGCATATACATACTTCATCTGCAGACCTAGCCAAACAAGAAAGCCCAATCTTATTTCTGGATATTGAAATCACATCTTGTCCCCAAACCGAGAAACCAGATACACCGTCACTATGTCCTCGGACAACCAAAGGTTTTGATGTCCAATTCCTGTAAAGTGAAAATAAAGAAAAAGAGATGATAATAAAAGGAAAGCTCTTGTAAGGCCAAAAATTAGATAGTTAACAAATTGTATTAAGTTAGAAGAACGTTGCACCCTTCGCAATCAAAACCTTGATTTTGCTTGTTGATGAATACCTCAAGGAGGGATAGAAGTCAAACTTCCAGGCTCATTTTCAAGAGGAAACAGGAAGAATAAAACAAATTTTAATTTTAATTTTAGTTTTAATTTTAATTTTTACAGGGGAAAAACATTAAAGAGCTAAGGCCCTTCTCCAATCCATTCTCAGAAGTCAGAATGGAAAGTCACTGAATACCAAGTAGGTGTTAAACATTCAAATAGCTAGTGGAATAAGATCTCAGGAATTTTGACGCATAAAGCAATGTTTAAGAGATACATAAACCCATGTAAGTTTGTTTTTGTTGTTGGGAGAAGTCATGCACTTACATCATTATTGTGCCAAGATATAATTTATAGGACAACTTCATTTAACGAAAACCAACAGCCGAAACAAATTATGCCTGGAAGAGGCTCCATGCCAATTCACCATAATTCAACTGGCTGAAGAGCATATCCAACAGAATTGAAGTGTTACCTTCTCAAGTCCCAAATTCTTAACGTCCGGTCAAGGGAGCTTGAAATAAGCAAATGTGCCTCTGGTGCAGCTAACTGCAGGCATTCAACAAGCCACATTGCATGCAACTATGTAAGCAAAACTAAGGTTTCTGTACATAAGAAATGAAGCCACATATGACATTTTCTGTCTACATTAATGCAAGAAATAGTCTGCAATACCTTTGTCACAAATCCATCGTGAGCCTGCCATGAAGCAATAATATTACCACTCCTTAGGTCAAACAACCTACAATGACCAGAACTTTGTCCAACTGCAATCCAAGATGGAAAGGTAGTTGCTCCATCAACTTGAACTTCAGTAGAACCACACGAGCAAATGGATGAAGTCAGGGAAGGAAAGTTGGATTCAACAGCCTCACTTCTCCAGAGATGAAGCTTTTGACCTTGTCTGACATCAATGAATCTGCATGCCATAAGTACAATGGTAAACTGAGAGCTGTACAGTCATTTTATAATTATCAACAAAAGATCCAAATCAGGAGGAAAAGAAAATCACTAACCGGAGTGAACCATTTCCAGTACCCACTGCAAGCATATTAAGAAATTCCAAGTAATGCATACTAGTGTACAAACTACTATCAAATGCTGTATTTAATATTCCACTAGATAATGAGTTGAAATGGAGACTGTTTGCCTGGTCTGCATTTGACTTTGAAGCATTTGATGGAGGCCTTCTAATATCCATAGAATTTGAGAACTCAGAAAAAACAGAAACCAATTTCCCTGTTTGTCCATTCCAAACATGTACAGTCCCATCACATGAAGCTACTCTACCGGAAGACGTCAAAATACAAATATCATTCACAACCTGGAAATAGGAGGAGAAAATAGAAATATACTGAAAAGAAAAAGCAATCGAACAACCAAGAATTTTATGGAGTGTATTTTAATCCCTCTAGATAAAAAATTAATTATTCAGAAAGCTAATAGAAGCTATCAGGTTTATAAGCAAACTACTAGTACCATAGCATTAAAAATACTAAGATAAATGACCACCTCTTCATGGCCATAGTAGCCAGAAACAGAATCCACCCTTGAAAGCTCCCACTTCTGAACAGTTCCTTTGAAACCTGCACCAACTCCTGCTGTGAAAATACTACATTCATCTTGGCAAACTGCTATAGATCTTAGCACTCCATGATGTGCTCGAACAGAATGCAGAATAGATGCTCGAATTTTCCAAGGAAATTCATCTTTTGGACCTCCATGACGGCCAATAAGATCAGGCCTCTCAGAGCTAGCCATTGGGCCAGGGAACCAATACCAGGGTTCAAGAGTACCAAAATCTGAGCCCCCAGCTTGCCTCTCTCCGGAATTTGGATGATGATTGGACAAACTTTTATTTGGGACTACATTTTTGGTACCTCTATGTCCTTGTGATTGCGGTGTTGACCACCCTGCCCCTTTAAGCAACATTTTAGCAGGAGAATAACCGGATACAAAGCTCTCACCAACTGTTGGTCTTCTAGCATATGTATTTTCTGCACGACATCGAGAAGACTCCGAGATGGATTCCCACTTAATCATGGGATTTCAGAAAGTGACACACAAAAGGAAAAAAAATGGAATTCAGTATATGAAAAGTAATTATGTCTAATGTAATTCAATAGTGTTCCCTCTTCAGGAAGGTTTTCCTTGAACTTCTTATATTTATATTAGGGATTCCTCACTGGTCCTTCTCCAAATTAAGAATCCTCATCACAAATGCACGAGATGGTGTACCTTCCAATTATAATTCCGTAGAAGAAACTGCTCCAGTAGCAACCACGTAGTACAACATTGGCGGAGTTTCTCAATACCAAGAAGAGATGCAAATGATGGATACAAAAACAACCTACAAGTTTGTTAACAAAATGTGAAACAATAAAATACTGGCAAACCTAGCAACAGAAGAATACATCACAATGCTTCAATATACTAGATTTGATTTCTACAAATTGTAATCTCAAAAGTAACTCACACAATGTCTGTGTAGCTTCCCTTATCAGTGTCTTCTCCTGCCTGTATCCTTGGCACTCTTGGCTTTCCTCCCTGAATTTCAGAACGATTGGTTTTCTCCTGGGAGAAAGCAAGGTCATCAAATAACTCTTTGAGTGTTGGAAGGACATGCAATGCAGTTAAATCTGGTCCAATTTGCTGACAAATTGCAATGAGACTTCTTGATGTGACCTTTCAGACAAAAGAACTCATGTATTAAGCTCAATCTCTACATGGTAACATTTTAATGAGATTCAATTTTGAAAAAAATAAGAAAATTTTTGAAATACCTGAAGCACCTGAATACCCAGATTGTCCTGCATGAGAACCTGAAGATGTAGGCATTTTCCATCCTGCAAAAATTATAAAACATGATTAGCAGCTGCAGCCATCTTCTACTTCTTATTCATTTGTTTTTTAACTGCATACTTCAATGAGCTCTCTAACAATCATCTCCCTTGGCAAAGATGGAATAAGACCATCTAAAGTTGTCAAACAATCTGTTAGAGCTGAAGCACTCCAACTCTGGATAGGTTCAGGCTTATTTGCATTTGAATTATCAATGCAACATTGGATGACACTTCTTAGTAACGGAAGAATCTGTTTGACAATGAAGTTTGCTCCAATAAGACAACCTGAAAGATGAGAAGTGCACAAAATCTTTTAAGTTAAAGAAGCATATTTCCTGAAATAATGTTAACCTTTTAATTGAAGTCATAAATACCAATTCTAACCACGACATCAGTTCCATCATCACAAAGCCCTTTGCCAAAACAGTAGATGAGAGGCATAATTGTCTGCGAGATTGAACAGGATAGCCATAAAGTTGAGAATAACTGTTAAACAATGAACTAACTAGAAAACTCAACTAGTATTTTGTATATATTCTCTGTGATATTATGATCATATGTACAGAGTGTAGAGCTATTTATACAAGAAAGGAACTAACCCTAGCCACAGATTCCAAACACCAAAACCTAGGGCTAAGAGTAATTCTCTCAACTAAGACCATATTTCTCCAACAATAACCAACTTTTGAACATACTCTATAGTATAAATGCACAGTGTTTATAATCTATGTATCTCTCTTGGTTTGGGGGGAGGGGTCAAATAGCTTTAATAGATTTGCGAAATAAAAATAGAAAAGTCAAACACTAGAACCTGATGAACCATAATTGGTATGCCGAGCTCTTCACTAGAACCAATCAATAGAACAGAGGCAGCGGCAGCAGAAGTCTTATGAGAACTAAGAAACAAGTTGGATATCACTAAAGGATGTATTGTCTCCAAATATGCTTGTTTTCCAATTCTGTCCCATATTTCCTGCACAAATGAGCCTTGAAGAATAGAAATCTTCAAGTGTGAAGGACCTACAGCCTGGACAAAGATAATAAATAAATACATGCGGAACGCAAAATGATGAAAAGTCTAATTAGAGCGGATATATTTTAAAATAAAGTTTAAAAGCAAACTAGCCTGTAGAATCTTCTGGATTGCAGGTACAAGTAGCTTCTTTATTGCTATTGGATTCAGACACCTCAAAAATTCAGTCAGTATTATGCAACCCCATTCAACTTCAGCATCTGTTAAAGGATTCAATAAAAATTTTAAGCAGTTGGGAGCACACATTTCAGAAGCAAATGGCCCCATTGCTCTAAACGCTCCCTTTTTTGCAAAAGTTGCAGCATAACATAGACGTGATTTATCTGTCGCTAGAAGTTGAAGGGGTGCAATAAATATGTAGGATGCCCTTATGGTTGAGGGGAAGTATGGAGATTCCAAAAGACATTTTGCAGAAGGCCTCTTGATTGTTTGAACAGAGATAGACTCCTTTAGATTTTATAAACCCATTATACAAAGTATTAAGCTTTTGGAACTGGGAATAAATATAGAGAACTATACCTCCTCCAGTCCTTTTGAACACAAGCTTCAACGAATACTTGAGTTTCAGGGGGAGTTCTTGAATCATTTTAGGCAAGAAACCACTCTCCAAGTACACACCTAACGAGGTTGGATAAAAAAGTGGCCTTCTCAAGTGCAGTTCTGCTAAGATGCATCCAACTGCAAATATGTCATTCGAAGCATTTTGAGAAGCAGTGCTCAAAAAAGAAGATTTTTGCCTCCATAGCAGTAGCTCTTGGTATCCCACAGATGTGTCATCACCAACTTCAATATTCTTGAGAAGGTAATTCAAATCAGTAACTGAAGGCATGATAAAGTTGCTGCTATCACCATCCGCACTGGACTTTGGGTATTCTGTATCCTTAGTTGAATGCTTTATTACAGAACAATCAAGTTCTATGGCATCATTTAGATGTGGGTAATAAACGGGGCTTAACACCCTTGAATGCTCACTGAACAAAGTTGCTTCTTCCAGTTCTTGCAAAAATGAAGCTTCCCCTGCCACATCACTTACAGGTTTCTCACACATAGTTGATCCATTGGTCCGGTCACAAATTGCTATGGTACCAACAAGACGAGGAGGATGTGGTCTAGTGAAAAGCTGGCGGCGCCCCATTGACCTCGGTATCATGTGCACTGATGCAGGCAACATCACATTCTTGGCAGCAACAGCTGCTTGGCCAGACATTTTATAGCCAAAGGTGATATCGATCCAATTATGAATTTGGCTTGAAACTCGATTGCTTTCTAAAGCATTTCTGTGCAACTTGATAAAATGTTCAGGAGTACCTGCCCATGAAGGTACTGCCAAATCAGACATACCAGGATGTATGGAATGAAATATTTGTGGATCACAGTAAAATTCTGGAATGCACTCATCAGGTGTCCATTGATAGAGTCTTTGCATGTTTGAAGGATACTCATTTGGTTCATAAACTGAACGAACAGCCATTCGCAGAACACTCAAAGGTAATCTCCTTGCCTTATAACTGCAGACAGCCAGTTCAGACAAGCACTCATCTGACACATGATGTGGGATTTCGGATGTTGAATATGTGAAGTCCAACTGTTCATCACCCTTTGCCAGCCGCCACTTGCTCTTACATAAATCTCGCCACCCAGCATCATTATTCTCATCAGGTTCTACACAAAAATCAACAACCCATGGCATTACCGTATAAAAGGCATGATCACCCCATCTTCTTCCAGCTAATTTGTTCAAGATTAGGAGATACTCAAAGTTACTTAATTCACCTTTCCACCATCTATTGAAGCTTGAATGCCAATCTTTATACTGGGAAAGCCTCAAATCTGCATAAAGTCCTTGCGAAAAGCATGCATCAAAACCGCTATGTGAAAGGCATTTGCCTGCTTCAGCTATTGCACTTGAATAAGAACTTAGGAGGAATTTATCCACAATTGGCAGCCAACACCAAGACAAATCAAAGAGTGCTATGCAGGAAGGGGAGAGATTACCATGGCTAAGCCCTAAACCATGCATGTAAGCTAGTGCAGAAAGTAACTGGTAGATCAGAAATCTCATATGCCAGTCAGACTTCAAGGCACCTGGGCTGTAATGTATGACATTTTCCAGGGTATGAGCAGTTTTTGGGAGCACCAAACAGATTTGACTTGATGTCCTTAGCATTCCAAAAATTGGTGAAATGTTGGGATGTCTTATACAACCAGGAAAGTTATTCTCAGTGAATGAAGGTGTCCCAACAAGCCTAAGAAAATTTACACTATCTCGTCCAGAAGCTTTACGTACCTTCTACCAGATGCGTAAGGGAACGTAAAATATGATCTTCAATAGACCCAGACAAGAAGTGTGAAGCAAGATCTTCAAACGATGGGTATGGATGAATGCCAATCTGAGCAGTTGGAACCAGGGCAGTGAAAGCTCTGAAACAAGAAAACCTACCAAAAAATTTGCAGGTAAACTTTTCACACCCTAATCCATAAGTGGATGTATTTCTGCAACCTTTCAAGAAATCTTGACATTCAGTTGATGTATTATCTAAGGAAGTAGTGTTATCACCAGAAAGTTCAATACTGGCCTCAGCTTGATCATGATCTTTTTCTAATAGCACTGCATTGTTACTGTCACCAAATTCAGGAAGTTGCGAACAATGCTCATCACTGCCAAACGGAGACAGTAGTTGAATCGATCATACCATGGATACAGATAATATCAATTCAAATTCTTCATATAAGCAAATGGTACTAACTTATCTTTTTATCGGCTTATTAACACTTTGAATTTCACATTCGTTTACTATTTATTGTTTGTTTCTTTTTGGAGCTTAACGGTTGATTAATTGTTTAAACGGGAAAAAAATGAAGTAAAAGCAGCGCAAAGATTACCATACACGAATTTTGCCAAGCAATCCCCTTTTTGGTAGGGCACATACTTGACTACAAACTCAGGCGATGGTTCTGCGCTCGAACTCTCCAGCTGCAACAGCATGAAACGAGTATAATACTTAGTAAGAAGCTTAAGAAATCATAAGCTGGATTATATATTTGCAGGCGCGGGAATACCCGAACGACGGCAGTGGATCCAAAGGGAAGATGAGAATCGGAGAGGCCATAGCAAAAGATGAGCCTATCTGATAGGTCCTCTCTGATGCGCCGCTGCAGACACTCGAAGCACATTGGGTCTCCCATGGATTCCGTCTGTTCGCCACCTAGGGGAGAAATTCTCCTTTTTTTGTTATTTTGTAGGCCAGAAACCAGAGCCCTGTTTTCAGGTAAGGGAAATTGTCTGAAATGGGGTCGCAAAGCGGTTTACCAGTGCACCTCCATATGTGTGTGAGAGTTTCCATCGTCACTCAAAAAAAAAAAAAAAAAAAAAAAAAAAAAAAAGTCTGAAATAGGCCATACGAAATTTTACAGATTTTAAATATGATTTAAATTAATTTAATTTAGGCTTATTGCCATAACAAAATTAAACCTTTTTACCTTGTGACATTTATATTTAAACCTCTAAATCTTTAGTCAACAAAATTAAAACATTTTTGTTTTGCGACAATTTTACATAATTATAGTGTCTACTGCCTAACCATAAAACTAATTTAACTCTCCTAATTTAGGTATTAATCTGTGGTTATAATATTTGAACTTACATGTAAAATCATTTTTGAAGGGTTACACTTCCGTGAGACCGTTTCGTGGATCTTTATGCGTGAGAATGGTCGAATTTGGTCAAATCAACATGTAAATGTCATATTTATATACGCAAATGTCATACTTATATGTTCAAATGTAATGCTAATTATGAATAAAATATTTGTTACTTATAAAGATAAATGTAATACTTTTGATAAAAAATGTAATATTTTTACATTTTTGTTGTGGTTAAATACACTGATATATACGAATGTGCCTACATACGATCTTAGGGCACAATGAGTTGGATGATCCCGAGCTAATATTAGGTTCAATAGCAATCCAAAAGTCTCCATCTCCAAGCATTTAGTGCACTATTTATAGAGGTTAAGAGGGGGTACATATCGGTCGCCTAGCATGCTTGCCACATGTTTAGCATGCACCGGTTATGTTGGCGGCGCTTCAAATCGGCCCACATGGTAGACGATTCCTTACAAGCCAATCTATAATGAGATTAGTCAGAGCAGTAGTGGAGGTATTTGTCCTATTGCGTAGTGGCATTTGGTCAGGGAGTCCCAGTTCGAGCACTAAGGTCATACTCGATCTCAGAAGGCGTATGCACAACGGACAAATAATAATCCAAAGGGATAGCTCTGTACCTAGGTCGGTTCAAATCGGCGTAATAAGTAATGTCGTCGAGTGTTTGTTACTTATAAAGGAAAATACAATTCTTTGAGAAAAATGTAATTTTTTAAATCAAAATGTAAAAGTATTACATTTCCCTTTAAAAGTTATTACATTTTCCTATACAAGTAATAAATACTTTTATTAATTAGTATTACATTTATGCATATAAACATTACGGAGTACATTTTCATAATGACCCGCCCGACCTGCCTTTACTTACGGTGAGACGATCTCACACAAGTTTTTGCATTATTTTTAAAAAAGTTTGGTTGTTTAGTTCATTTATCTATTTTTCATTTTTAATATATTTGTAGCTTTCAAACTTTCAAGTTGTTCCATTTATCGAGTTTTCTAATTTCATTTTCCAAATTCAAGTTTTAAATAAAAATAAATTCAATATGCTAATACTAAATGTGTAAAGTATAACAAAAGTTAATAAAAACCTATTACATAACGGCATGCATCAAAGCACACTCTAATGACATCATAATACTCTGCGGTTTAAAAAAAAAATGCACACATACAATGCATTCAAAACCTCGAATGAGGTTGTGCAAATTTGTAGGGAGGTTTACAATTAGTGGAAAAGGGGAGGCTTCTAGAGTGTTATGCCTAAATGCGAAAGAGTGAAAAGATAAAAAGAGAAAAAAGCTCTAAATATGTCAAATTGCGAAAAGAGTAAAAAAGATTTTTTTTAAAGGGGAAAAAATATGCCCAAAAGGTGCCGAAGTGCGGTGCGGCACGGGTGCCTAACTGCGAAAGAGTGAAAAGATAAAAAGAGAGAAAAACCCTACCTCTGTCGGATTGCGAAATAGTAAAAAGAACAAAAAAGAGGGGAAAAAAAAGAATGCCTAAATATTGTTAATGAGATTCGATTTTTAGTTGTATCAATTTTTTTTTTTTTGATACATTATATTTTTTTAACAATATTATAATTTTGGGCAAACTCAATAAAACCAGCACAACTAGAGATGAGTATGTAAATAATAAATTTGTGACCTCTGAATGTGATCATAGCAAAATTCTAAAAGGATTTCCCTATCACTGGTTCGACACACGCCAAATCAATCAGTGCAAGGCAAATTATGATTCGATTCTTGTTGGAAGATGATTGCAGGATGATTGAACAAGCTAGTTCGATTCCAACTGTAGTCTCCATAGTGGAATAGAATGAGAGATCTGTCAAATGCTATGATATGGATTATTCTTCACAAGCTTTTGTATCATTTTTTTGATTCACAAATCATAGGAAGAATGTGTGATCCGATTAGGAAGTACATGGAGTTGGATTTGGCGACGATTCAACAAACTAGACTGAGTGTAGCGAAGGCAAATGTTGAAATTTATATGCTTAAATCTTTGGTAGATAAAGCCCATAAAGGAGAATCAAAAGGATTTTGGCAAAAAGTGGAATACTATTTATTTATTTATTTATTTTATTATTGCTCTTGCCATGAATGCAGTTGAATTGGGCATGAACAGGAGAATTATAGATAGAGTCGTTGAGTTCAAAAATAGATAGAGTCGTTAAAATAGACTTGATCAACAGAATTAACAGTCTCGTCCCTTAAAAAACGCAAGACTATATTATTGGCGTGCTTTTTAGCCCGTTCCGTATCGCAAATTATATCGTGGACCGTGGTCCACAATGCATTGTGGACCGCGGTCCCAAAACGACGTCGTTTTGATTAATGAAACAGACGGATGAATTCGCGCGACTCACTTTCTTTTCATATATACTGCACTTTCTTTTCATATATACTGCACTTTCTTTTAAACACAACTGCAGTTTCCTTTCAACACAACTGCAGTTACTTTTTGATATAACTACAGTTGTATATTATCGAATGAAACTATAGTTATATCAAAAAGTAACTGCAGTTGTGTTGAAAAGAAAGTGCAGTATATATAAAAAGAAAGTGTTGTATATATGAAAAGAAAGTGCAGTATATATGAAAAGAAACTGCAGTATATATGAAAAGAAACTGCAGTATATATGAAAAGAAAGTGAGTGGTATATATGAAAAGAAACTGCAGTATATATGAAAAGAAACTGCAGTATATAAGGAAAGAAAGTGAGTGGCGCGAATTCATCCGTATGTTTCATTAATCAAAACGACGTTGTTTTGGGATCCGCGGTCAACAATGCATTGTGGACCGCGGTCCACGATATAAGAACTGGTTCCGTATAGCCTGGGGGCTTGGCAGGATGGGCTGGCGGGCTAGAAAATAAAAAGAAGAAAAGACGGGTCCACGGCTCTCCAATCTGCCTCCAGCCCTAAATCCTTATTTTCACAATTCGCCTTCACTCTTCACTCTTCAGTCTTCCCTAATCCCTAGTTCCCTTCAGCTTGACGCCTTCACAGAACAGAGACAGTCTACGGCGGCGACGACGGCGACCCATCTACGGAAACGTCGGCAAGTGAGTCGTCATCTCCGTCCTCCGGCAACCCATTCTCGACGCAAGCCCATCGTCTGTCCTCGTCTCTTACTCTCCTAGTCGCAAACAGCACAGACCTCGTCTCCTACCCTCCTCGTCTGTCCTCGTCGCACTCCAGTCGGTCGCCAGCAAAGCCACCGCCCACCAGCCACCAGCCCACCTGGTAAATACATTTCTTTTCTGTTTTTTCTTACCTTTAAATCTTTAATAGTTTAATTCAATTAATTTTATTTAATTAGTAGTCCAGTGTAAATGTGTAATACTGTAACTAATTTTGTTTAATAGTTTCGACAGCTCTACTTGTCTCCATACTTGGAAATTTTTCAAATCTCGTTTTGCTTTCTTAGCTGATGTTTTATGTTCTTAATTATCCATTCTTTTTTATTACTTGTAATACGGAGTATAAGGTCAACCTATGCCTTCCTAATAAGTTTAAATATATCAGAATATTTCTCATATACAAATATAAGCTTTCATGATCTTCATCCATCATCCCCATTGTAGTTTGAGTTTCTTCAAAATGATTAATTATCAATTACCTCTTAAACCAGAAGGTAGGATCATAGTTTAATAATTTCCTTTATAAAGTTGATGAAGCAGGCCCAGTAGTTTTCAGTCTTGAATTGATTAACAAAGCTGTTGATTACATTAATCCTGGGATGAAGTTTTGATTACTCATTAATTATTACACCCCCTTAAACTTCATACTTGTTATTTTTAATTTTCACGCAGAACTAAAGTTGATTCTTTGCTTGTCATTTCCTGATTATTAAGTGATTTCATATGTTCATTTAAGTAAATTACTAAAATGTATGTGCACTTCACACATGAATGTATTCTTAAATCTTAATCAGTCTCAAGTATGGAGTATATTACATATCAATCAAAAGAGTAGGTTGATATTTTAATTTGATAGTTCCAAATTAAGTACAAGTAGTTGATTGGTTGAAGCCATTGTTACTTTTGTCAATTTCTTCGTATTGTCTTTCTTTTCTTTTTGAGTGCTATTGTTGATTTCATCCATTTCTCTTTCCTTTTTAATTATTCATCCAGTACACAAATAATTTCTTCGTATTGTCTTTCTTTTCTTTTTGAGTGCCATTGTTGCTTTCATCCATTTCTCTTTCCTTTTCAATTATTCAACCAGTACACAAATAATGTACTTTTAGTATATTAAAAATGTACATTTTATGGTCCACACAGTGTGGACTATGGTCCACATAATAATTTGCCAAATTTTTATGTAGACCATGGAGCTATGTGGACCAAGAATACAAAGTACATTATTTGAAAGTATATTATTTTAGTATAGTAATGGAAGTATATTATTTTGTATACTAGCAAATAATGTACATTCAGTACACAAATAATGTACTTTTAGTATATTAGAAATGTGCCTTGTATACAGAGAAAGTACATTATTTGAGTACTGAAAGTACATTATTTTATATAATGTACATTTAGTATACAAATAATGTACTTTTGGTATATTGAAAATGTATTTTTTTTAATGGTTCATACACCATTGTGTGGACCATGAGTTGGACCAAAAGCCCGCCAATTTGATGGGATATAAAACTTACAGTCCTCTCTTTTTTGCAGGGCGAGCGAGACAGGTTAAATATGTTTTGACGGTGTAAGCCAAAGATGTGGTATTTTGCCAATTTGCCCTAGTGGCAAAAGTTTTGATGCGCAAAAATTAAATAAAAAGGCGCACACAAAAATTCTCAGAGCTTATATTAGGGTTTAAAGCATCGCTTCATTCTACTAGTCACATTTAGCTGAAAACGAAAATAGGCAATTTCTATGCACGCTTGCAGTAAGTTTTGTTTCGTACATTTGATTCTGTGCATAGACAGACGCAATTAACGGCAAATTCTATAACCGACCCAATGGAGACGAGGTTGGACTCGCTAGCTGCGGGTGAGTCGGAACAGATATCAGGAACGTCGTTATTTCACCGGAGAATTGAGTTCCATTTGGCCCGGAAACCATTCAATGGATTTGGGAATGGCAGTGGAGGGTTTCGGCTGGAGACGCTGAACCCGAGTTCGAATTCAACTTCGGTGCCCGGCAAAGCTCTTGGCCCAGGCAACCCTCCCTCGAATAAGGGCAGCGGCAACGATGGGCTAGACTTTGATCCGGAGCTCAGCCTCAACATGACATTCAGGAAAATTATGAGAATTGTTAGTGACTTGACTAAAATAAGATATACTTTTAGCTTTTGCCTCTTTGTCAGTGTAGTATGCTTCATAGCCTTAATATTAGTATGACCAGATACATATACTTCTTAAACTTATCTAGATGTTCCGCATATTTCTGGCTATTTGTATATTTTGGTTGTTTCTTGTTATCTTTTTGGTTCCCTGAATACTTTGAAGTTCTTTTCTTCATTCTAAATAATGAATTTGTTTACTTTATCTACTACGGAATAAATTTTATTATGCTGAGTTTTAGTTATTTGTTTTTTAAAGCAATCACCACCATTGCGGTGAGGGGTTAGAAATTCTCTATAGATTGAGAATTTCTTTCAGTGGCTAGCAAAATTGAGGATTTTAGTCTTCAAAATTTCTTCCACTTAGTTCTTTATGATCTTTTAAAACATTTTGAGCTACAATCTTATGTTCTTTTTCCTTTCAAGATCTGACTGTAGAAATTTTACAGATTATTTGAATGGATCTTTTTGTTATTGGTATTCATGTTTCAGGGTGCTGGCTTAGAAAATCTTGGAAATACTTGCTTTCTCAATGCAGTCTTACAGTGTTTGACATACACTGAACCTCTAGCAGCATATTTGGAAAGTGGGAAGCATCAACATTCTTGTGAGTGTCTCTTTCGCTTTCCCTACCTATCTCCATCATTTTCCCCAACCAAAAACAAAATTGAGAACTTCATGAGTAGGAATAATGCCTGACCTCCTCCTAATCCGTGGAACATGCTGCACCTAACTTCCCCATGGCTACTCCAGCCTTCCTACAATTGCTAAAATGCTAAAATGCCAAAATTTGAAAGTAGGCAATGGTGCTTGATAAAACGGCTTTCTATGTGCCTTAAATGCTCTACAGTTCTTGGTTGCCAAGTGGCTGAACTGGTTGCTAGGTTTTCATACAAATTGGCAGGTTGGCTCTATTATAGTATATCCACCTCCATGCAAGGTTTGATATTATATACACAATTGAGCCTGAAGAAATGCTTATGCCTATTTGATGACATGTCAAGATTATCCTAGAATTCTAAGGGCAGCTGAGTTAATATACTGCTGTATTTTGTAGTTAGTTAAACACACACATACTCACATGTTATAGCAACCAAATAATGGAATCTAAATAATGTGTTCTGTTTTAATTTTTGCTTCTCACACTTCAGAGTTGTGAATACTTGTTTTTGTGATGATAATAAACATTGAGTGGGCACTCTATGATTTTAGCAGTGTTGATCTGAATTATAATTAACTGCTGAAAGCATTGGAGTGAAAACACATTGGATTTATAGATGCTGGTCTCTAACCTTCCTTTTTTGGCTTTTGATAAATAGATCTTGTTGTTTTTAACCCTTAACTTGCTTACTCTTTGCATACTCATCCTTCTTAAAAAAGATGTCTGCTTGATTTTTGAAGGTCGTAAAGCTGGGTTTTGTGCTCTATGTGCCATCCAGAGGCATGTGAGTCGTGCTCTTCAGGCAACAGGGAGAATTCTTGCGCCAAAAGATCTTGTGTCCAACTTGCGCTGTATCCTCTTAACAGCTTATGATGCATGAACTTCTTGATTTTTGCTACTTTAGTCTGTGAGGGATTTTGTTGGATGTTTGCATTTGATTTGTGGGTTTCTGTGTTTTTCTGTTTTCTTTTTATTTTGGTTTGAATGTCACTTGTTAAAGTTGCACAATGAGTTAAAGCTTGATATGATTATTGAGCAATTGAATTCAAGGGTGCTGGATATCTACTAATTTGTTGACTACAAGTGCCCACAAGTTTAAAGAATTACTTTTGGTACTTGTGGCCAGTAGCTTTGAATGTTTGGAGTTAGCCTTGACTATACATAGGCATATCTCGGAATTTCCGCAATGCTAGACAGGAAGATGCACATGAGTATATGGTGAATTTGCTAGAATCAATGCATAAATGCTGCTTACCTTTAGGAGTTCCCAGTGAGTCTCCTGGGGCTTATGAGAAAAGCTTGGTCCATAGAATATTTGGTGGCCGTCTTCGCAGTCGGGTAAATTGTTCTTGGTTGCTGTTATCTCTTATTTGAGGAATTTTTACGTGACTGAGGTTCACTGCCTCAATTGTTAACGGTTAACCACATGGTTTAGATTTAGCCAGAATAACTGTTACTTTAGCTTTCCAAATTTCAAGAGAAGTTTATGTCTTAATCTTAGGCTATATGGTCAACAGGTGAGGCCATGAATCCATCACACTAGAGAGATTCCCTTGTTTGAGTTTATTAGTGGTCTTACTAATTTGGAACTATTCAGAAATAGGCTCTCTGCATGATATTTTATTGAATCTGCTTGTCAGAAAGCTGTGCTTGTTGCATTTTGTCAACTAAAAATCTCAATCTACTAATAACCGTTTGCAGGTAAAATGCATGCAGTGTTCCTACTGCTCTGACAAGTATGATCCCTTCTTAGATCTAAGTTTAGAAATAATGAAGGCAGATTCTTTATACAAGGCATTGGAACACTTCACTGCCCCAGAGTTGTTGGATGGAGGTGAAAAGCAGTATAGCTGTCAACAATGTAAACAAAAAGTCAGGGCTCGTAAGCAGCTCTCTGTTGACAAGGCCCCTCATGTCCTTACCATTCACTTGAAGCGGTTTGGTTCACACTTACCTGGGCAGAAAATTGATAAGAAGATTCACTACGGTCCTGTTTTGGATTTAAACCGTTTTATGAGTAGCCCCCATGTAAGTATGACTATCTTTGTTATTGTCGCAGTCTTAAATCCAAAATTTTTCTGGGATATAAAACTACTTTTTAAAATGACATGTTTGCATGTTTTGTTCTTGTCAAACTGCATTCCTGATTTTGCATGTTTTCATCTCAACTAGCTAAAAGCAGAGCTAGTTCGATAATATTTCTACAGTTAAAACAAAATATAATTTTATTTTAACTGCCATTTTAGACAATTTTGACTGTCACAGTGTCAATATATATTCATTAATACTATTTTTGTTTATTAAAGTGTGATAGATGCTAATCTCTTCTCAATTTAAAATCTAGTTTTTTTGTCCAAACATACATGTTTTATCATATTCTAGGAAACAAGCCAGATGTTTCGCATGTACTTTTTCTAACCATTAAAAAAAAGTTTCTATGTTTATTATTTATTTATTTATAATTTCATTGTTTAATGCCTTTCAATCATCTAGCAAGTAGCACCTTACCCTTACCTGTTACCGGAACCCCTCTAAATTCGCCTGTTTAATCCCCACCCCATGCCTACCATGTAAACACCAACCCTGCATCCACCTCACATTTTTGTGATTTGCCCCACTCTCTCCTTATGACTTCTACCTGCTCCACCTGAACATACGCCTTGCTTTGTCCATTTCCAAGTTCACCTAAGTACCCAATGTCAATTAGATCATGGCTGTAAGTTTCAATTAGACCCCGAATCGATTTGGCAAATGGGTAATGACAATTTTTGTATTTCCTAAGCATATCTTTTTATTTTATTTTATTTTATTTTATTTTATTTATAAATTTATTATTATTATTATAAAGATATTTATTATTAAATATGTTTTATTCTTTAATATTCTCTCTCGCTTTCCTCACCCAATTTGGCATAATTGTTTGAATAGCCCTCTCCTCCTAGACCAATTCCCTTAGCACTTCAAATTCACATGATGTGCTTTCATTAATGTTTACATTTGCAAATATTGCAGACTAGTGATTTGAAATATACACTTTATGGTGTACTAGTTCATGCTGGCTGGTCCACCCATTCTGGCCATTATTACTGCTTTGTTCGCACTTCTAGTGGGATGTGGTATTCCCTTGATGATAATCAGGTATAGTGATAACTTTAGCTTTCTCTTTCCTCTTTGGTGGTATTTGACTTGAATTAAGCATACTACTGTCATAGACTGTATACTTGTGATAGTTTAGGTGCCTCTGTTTCAGAAACTTGTATGATGAGTAGCTTCTTTCTCTTTAAACTGTCCTGTGTTTGCTACCTGCAACTGCGTATGTGGGTTTTCTAGTAGGATGGCTTCAGTTTTTGCGAATGTTTCATGTTAAGGATGTAAGTGGCATTTCAAGTAGCGTGAACAATATAAAATTTATCTCCAAGTATAACATTTAGACCATCAGTTTCTTGATGTGAACGTTGAAGATCAACATGATCTCACATGCATGAATCAATTTACACCTTTGTTCCTGTATTCTTGCCTATTCTGTATAAATTAGTTAGGCTGCCTAGTCCATATACTGGCGTACTGTTATGGTCTACTTCACGGGCGGAAGAAGGAAGAAATGGCTCCTGTATTCTTGCCTATTCTGTATAAAGCTGGGTTTGCTCGAGACCCAAAACTCCCTTAGTCCCCTTTTGGGATTTATAATTCTGCTTGCCATTAATCCAGTAAATTCTCCCTTTTTATTATAGGGAAAATACAAGACTCCAATAACCAATAATCACTTCAAGACTAGATAACTAGTTAAGACAAAGACTTCTAATTGAATCAAATATTTGGAACACCTAAAACGCTAAGACAACTAACTATTAATCAATTTGAATATAACTAAAACATCTAATAAATAATTGATAAAAATATTGTTGCCTTTCTGCATCATATACATGCCCACAGCCTGCATCATGTTCCTGCAATTTATGACAGGATTTTTATTCATTTCTTACATGGTTTGACACTTTGACATGATGTGGCTTCTTCATTTAATTTTTAACTTCAGTTTTCATAAGCTATTTTGTTATCTCTGATATGATTATTTGAGTAAATATATGTCATTTTTCTATTCTATGTTGTTTGTGTTATACACTACCACTCTCTTCAGAGATTTTTTAGCAACTAGACTGTAATTGATTTGGTTCTGATGATTGTCTCTTTACCTTCTTGGATAGACATAACATGTCATTGCACTTGAAAAGAGAAGTTTAGAGTCTATAGATAGTACTTGCATACTTCAATTAAGAGATTATGATTCGAAGAACATGCATCTTCTATGCAATGAATAGGTCTTCCAGGTGAACGAGAGAAAGGTCTTGGAGCAAAAGGCGTACATGCTTTTCTATGTTCGAGATAGGAAAAGTACTTTGCCTAAGAGGCATGTTGATGTTGCACATAAAGACAGCAGTTTAATAAATGGTGTAGGAATTAAAGAGCATAAATGTGGTTCAACAAAGGAAGCTTCAATAACTGTTGGAATATGTTCGCCTCTAACTGCTACATTGGGTAATGTCTCAGATGGAACTCATAATATTTGCAGAGTCCCAACTGCAATGACGAGGCCTATTGGTTGTGATACAGATGTTAGGATGAAAGATGTAAATGCCCAAATGCCTGTACTTTCTAAGTGGAATAGTACCGTGGATAAAGATTCAAGTGGCTCTATTGTACTGCCATTAAGCTGCAATGAGGATGCAATCAATGAAAAGGATTCAAGTGACAACGCCAGTCACAAACCAAACGATGACAGTATACTTAAAAAATCTTTAGTTAGGTGTAGCAAGGGACAAAGTATTTCTGGAAAGGTAGTTTCCCTTTCATCCATGTTCAATTCTTCTTTGATGAGGTTGGAAATTTTTATTTTCTTTTTTTCACATATCTGAGACATTCAATATCATGATTAGGTATTGGAACTTAGTGAGCAAAAACTGAAAGAGGCAGGCCAATTAAAGTCCAATCAGGAATGCGGTGATGATACTAAGGTATGACATGGTATTTGAATGCGCATTTGCTTAATTCTATATGTTAAAACAAATATAGAAAATGTTTTCCTTATCTGTTTGTTGTGGAACTGTGTTTCAGATTCACGGTTTCTCCAAGGGAAATGGCAATGAGACAGCTGGTTATGTTACAAGTGAGATTGGATCTGATATATTAGTTACACTATCAGACCCTTTGAGGACAAGGAAGACCATACCACTGAAAGCCAATGGGAAGACCAACCTGAAAGTTAGAAAGAAGCCTTACAAGTCACATATCACCAGCATGCATCTTAGTTCCCTCATCTTTGGTACTGCATTATATGTGAGAAGGAAGAGAAAACAAAAACTTAGAAAACATTGCATTTCACACATCAATAATAGGAGTTTGGAGTACTTGAATGGGGAACATGCCCTGCCAAGCAGCCTTGGTCCTACTTCTGAGCAAGCAAAGGTTTTGACTACCAGACTTTCGCCCCATAAGAAGAGATTGACATGTGTCTCTGATTTAGAGGTCTACAATTCAGGTGTAAAAGGTCAACTGGATACTGGACACTTGCAAGGTAGAATGGTTAATGAAGTATCTAAAGGGACAGCAGGGAATGTTGAAACTATAGTGATGACTGATAAGCAGCTTGTAAAAATTACTAGCTCCACCTCATTAGGGAATAAATTTGATGTTGGAGAAGCTATTGGTCTCAAAGATCTAAAGCAGAGTGGTCTGATGAACATGCTCACCAGAGGATTAGAGGAGACAACAGGTCAGTTATTACGTTCAAGTACTTACTCCACCTCCATTACCTTTGTTGGAGCTGTACAAAAATTGATTTAACCATAGCTATATGGACTGATTTGTTTCGTATCTTATGCAGTCGTAAGTTGGGATTGCAAACAAATTTCTCCTTTGGACGACGTTACTGAATCAGGAAATGAGTGTGTCAAAATTGGCTACATTGGGGATGAATGGTGAGTTCCATTCTTGCTATATAAACAAATATTCTATGACTATTCAAGACCATCATATTCACAAGTCTTAACTCTTAATTCTTGTGATATTAGCACGAGTAGGAACCATCCAAACAGATCATATCTATTAAGTTAATCTGTTGGGTCATTGGTCCTGCCCTGAAAGAAATCCCTCCGAGAAAACATTTTTCTTTGGAGCAATTGTGTGATGGCTTAGATAATTTCCATTTTATCTGCAGGGATGAGCATTATGATCAGGGTAAGAGGAAGAAGGTAAGGAGTTCCAAACTCAACTTTGGTGGCCCAAATCCATTCCAAGAAATTGCAAGCAAAAAGGCAAAGCTGAAGAGAGTAAAGCTGGCCAATCAACCGATTAGTATATGACTGAGTTTAAAAGTGTGTCTAGACATTCATGGAGGCAACATATTCTGGAGGCTTAAGAATCTAAAGGTGTCCACCCCAGTTTTGTATGTTGGGGAGTTACGAAACATTCATCAGTGTAGAGTTGGAAAGATATATGAGCATCTTGTCTGAGGCCATTTTGCAGGTTCATCTTTTGAGCTAATTTTGGTGCTATTTAGTGAAACCGTTTTTTTTTTTTTTTTTTTTTCCTTCTCTTCCTCCTTTTCTTCACATATCCTAGATTTTTTTTTTACTACTATGACAATAAAGCAGTGTGGAACTTCTTGAATTACTGCAATTGAACAATTAAATTGAAAAGGTGTAATTCTTCTATTTTACTTCCGTCAAAATTGATATGTTAGTAGGAAATAAAATTAAGAATTTTCCGTTTTAATTTTTTTTTTTTGATGATGTGACTAATGGTAGGGTTCAGCCGTTTGGGGTTATGTTTTGTTTTTCTTGTTTTTTTTTTTTTTTTTTAAATAGAAGAATAATAATTTTATTAATCAGACAAAACAAATGTTTTACAAATGATGGCGCAACGGTGACCATAAAACAAACTTATAACTAGATTAAAGAATAAATTAAAGAATGGGATCCAAGTTCAAAAAAGAGGCCCAGGCATAAACAATGAAAACAAGTAAAATAGAAGGGTTAAACCTAAATAATGAATTATTCTAAATAATAAATGCAGGTGTACGAGCCTCTAATAAGTGACTAGGTTTTCAATTACATGTTCACAATATAATATATGTAGCAACTTATTGAACATGTTATTATTAAGTACTTGTAAATCAAATTGCATTAAAAAATTAGCTAATTTTCAAAACATTTTACTATTTAAAGACATTTATTGTGATTTGAAGTGAAGTAAAGCTAAAGCATAATTCAATAGTCATTATATGAACAAATCAGGGAGTGAAATTTATTTCAACTATCTTATCTACTAGTGTGAATTTGAAATGCATTCCGTCCTTTGCAGCAAAGTAGAGTTAAAGCCCTGAAAACATAAACCCAAAATCAGTTGTAAAAAGAAGAGGAGCATAACCAAAACATTTAGTAATTACCATACCTAGGTTCTTCTTCTTCCACTCCTTGGTGTCTTTGACCTCTTTCTATTTCCTTTCCTCATAATTTTGTATCCTTCTTCTTCAACAATTCTAGTAATCCAAAAGGGCTTTCGAGTTAAAAGCATGAGACTCCCTATTACCATTCCAAAAACAGTGCCACAACCATAGCCCAACAAAACAACTTTCCAAGTGAACCCATATAGAATGCTCACATTGTCTTCTTGATGGGGCACTGAGACCCCATTCCCACAATCTTTTGTCATCGGATATCCACGTAGGCCATCATTCCCTTCGTAAGAACTCTTTTCAAATGTATTGAATTGATTTCCCTTAGGTATGCATCCCGTAAGATGATTATTAGAGAGTTTGAAAACACTGAGAAATGTAAGAGGCGCCAACTCCTTTGGAATTTCCCCAACAAGCTGATTTGAGGAAAGGTCTAATGATTCCAACACGGATAGCTTTCCAAAAGAACTGGGGATACAACCACTCAACATGTTGTGCGATAAATTCAAACCTCGAAGGGAAAGAAGTTGTCCCACAGCATCAGGAATATCCCCTTCAAAGTTGTTACTTGAGAGATCAATGGTCGTTAACACAGTCAAGATTTTTAAAAAATTAAACTCATTTCCCTTCCACTCCAACACCAAAGAGTCTTTGTAGTAGTTTCCTTGATCCCCAAAATAACTTGGTGACTTTCTAGCTTCATCGTTATTTTTCATAGCAGTAAAGCTCTTGAACAACCAAATCGGCAAATTCCCAGTAAACTCGTTGTGAGAGAGATCAATGATCTTTAGTTGAGAAGACAGGTGTTTGGTTGGTGAAGTGGTTATGGTGCCATGGAAGTGGTTATATCTCAAACTAAGTACTTGTAATTTTGGGAGTGTTAAGAGCAACTCAGGGAATATAGAGCTCAAGTTGTTTTCTCCAAGATCAAGAACTACCAACTTAGTACAGTTGGCCAAGGATTGTGGAATTCTTCCTTCCAACTTATTTCCTCTCAAATTAAGAGTATGTAACTGATTTGAAGTGAAAAAAGTTAAAGGAATAAAACCACGAAATTCATTGTTATGCAGATCCAATACCTCCAAAAACTCGCTAGAATTTCCAAGACATTGCGGGATTGCACCACTTAAATTGTTGTTGGCCAAGTCTAGAATTTGAACTTGACTTAAATTGCACACAGTGTAAGGTACCTCACCACTGAGTTTGTTTTGTGATGCAAAATAATAGCTTAAAGAGGGAGACGATGGAATAGGAAGTGACCCTTCTAGCAAGTTGAATTGGAGATCAATAATTTCAATTGAATGAAGTTGAATTATTCCTTCCACACTAGTGAGGTAGTTGTGGGATAGATTAAGATACCACAATGTGTCCTGCCAGTTTGACCAAGCCCATTCTGGAATTCTTCCTTGTATTTTATTGTTGGAAAGATCTAGAAAGTCAATGAACTTTGAATCTCTTAAAAAATTCAAATTTGTCAAATTGCATGAGGATAAACTCAAGGACATGAGGTTTTCAAGCCAACTTGTAGAATTGATTTTGGGATTGGAGACTAGTGATAAGCGGTTGTTAGATAGATGTAGAAACATAATTCTTTTGAGGTTTGAGAACATGTTGAGCTCTACAGTACCGCTGAAATTGTTGGATGAAAGGTCAAGGTAGATCAGATTCTTTTGTTTTGAAAGTGATGTTGGAATGGATCCTTGGAGTTGATTGGAACTAAGGTCAAGGAAGTATAGAGTAGAATGATTAAAAAGCCAAGAGGGTATTGTTCCATATAGTGAACTGTTTGAGAGATCTAAGACTTCCAGTTGAGTAATGTTGGTGATAGAGGACGGAAATTGGGCAGTGAAGCTATTACTATAAAGAAATAACTTTTTCAACCTCCAGAGCTTTATAAACAAATCAGGCAAGCCACGTTCCAAACTGTTATGAGAAAGGTCTAATGTTGTGAGTTGCTCAAGATCTAAAATAGCCTCTGAAACTTTACCACTTAATCCACAATTTGCTAATCCCAAATACTTGACTCTGCTAAGATTCCTAAGAGATTCAATAATGTTTGGAGGACATCCAGTACTGCCGAGATCCAAATAAGAGAGAGACAAACTACTGTTCCATCTGTTGCTTGGAAAGTGAATTGAGAGATTTTCGTTGCCTTGTAAAAGAAGCTTTTGCAAATTTGGGAGGTGAAAGATGTTTGAGGGCAAACTTCCTTGTAATTCTGTGTAAGAAAGGCTCAAAGTTGTTATGGAAGAAGAGACATTAGGTGGTATAGATGAATGGATGGGTATTCCATCGAGAACTAGTTCCCTTAATTGTGTTGCATTTTGAAGGAGAAACATGAAATCATGATTTCCAATTTCAAAAAGAGAAGACGAGTAGAAAGAGTCACCTAGATCAAGAGAAATTAAGTTGGGAAGATGTAAGATATTTGAAGGAATTTGACCTGACAATATTGAGGTTGAAAGGTTGAGATGTGTGAGATAAGAAAAGTCCCCAAATTTATGTGAAATGAATGACCCATCGAATCGATTCCCTGCAAGGTTTAACTTTTGTAGATGAGAGAGGTGGAAGAGAGTGCTATTGGAATCAATTGTTCCGAGAAGTTGGCTGCAACTGAGATCAAGCTCAACCACTTGGCCCGTGGACTCATCACACGTAACTCCATCCCACAAGCAGCAATCAATACTACTATTCCAAGAAATGGTTTTTGGATAGGAATTCTGGACACCTTCATTGGATTCCTGGAAAGTGCTAATCTGGACACAATAATCTATTGGATCTATATTAAAGGATTGTTTGAAATGGAGTAGCGCAAGCTGTTGATCATTTTGGCACAATGCAGATGTAGAAGATAAGGAAACAAAGGAAATTAAAAAGAGGAGACATTGTATTACAAGTAGCAAAAGAAGTTGGCTACCCATTTGCCTAAATTTCAAGCAAAGAAAGTTGAAGGCAGAAAGTGTATATGAATTTATCAAAATAGGCCTACATATTTATAGATAGGGTTATTTGTCTTCAAGGAATGGGAAGTCCAGCAAGATTTCTATTTATTATCACTTCTTTTTTGTGCCTAAAGGGTTATACATATATATTACTAGTATAATTTATAACTATACTGTTTTATTTCATCTTCTCTATCTTATATTTACCATAATAGCATTACACAATAAATTAATTAATTTTTTTTTTTAAAAAAATATACACAATTAGTAATCTTAGCATAATTTAACTAAGATTTTCAGAATTTCAAAAAATAATCACTAATAATTTTATATTCATATAATAGAGTTAAAAGACTTTATATATAGTCCAATGATATATCTAGGTTTGAAACTCCGTACAGAATCTGCCATTTTCCTCATATTAAAAAAAGATTTTCTTTTAAAACTTGCAATTAACTTGTTTAAAAAAGGAATAGAAATTAAAAATGTCATATCATAAATAAGAAAAATATATGGTTAACTGAATGTAGATCAACATAGTTGCATCAAGTATTTTCATTGACTTGGAAAGTTTAGTCATCTAAGACTTTGTGTAGTGTTAAATTCTGTAGATCATAATCAATAACGTAATAAAGAAATGTTAATGTGAAAAGAAAACAAACAAAAAAAAAGGGAATACAAGTAAAAATTTATATATGTATAAAATTTATTTTAGTCATTAGAATTATAAAACCATACAAGCAACAATGCAATTAATAAGGCAATAATGTGACCAGTTAGTTAGTGTTAGGGTGGGCTATTTAGTTTGATTTTTCTGAACCGAATTGAACCGTATCGAATTGAATCAAACTAGTTTGGTTTGATAATATACCAAACAATGGTAATGGATTCCTGTAAACCGAACGATTTGGTACAAAATTGAAGCGAATCGAATGGTTCGGTAAAAAACTGAATCGAATCGAGTATCGTTTATTTGTTTTTAAATAATAATAATAATAATAATAATAATAATAATAATAATAATAATAATAATAATATTATTATTATTATTATTATTATTATTATTATTATTATTACTATTATTATTATTATTATTATTATTATTATTATTATTATTATTATTATTATTATTAAAGAAGTAAATCCAAGTCACTTGCTGCCTGCTCTGCCATTCAACTCATATTCTTGTTGGTATCTCTCTTAAATTTTTTATTTGATTTTTTTTATGGCGTGTTCTCTACTTAGCAGTTTTGATGTTTGCCGCAAATGTTCATTGCCTCACAATTATCTCTAACTTGAGTTTTTCTTACAATTTTCAATATTTCCCTTAGTTTCATGTTTCTATGAAACTAATGTGCTTCAATATCATTCTAATTTTGATTTCTAGTGCTTGGAAGCACTGGAATATATATTATTTTCCAGTATTGGAATATATTTCCAGTGCACTCAAAAATAATATTCCAGTGCATTGAAAATATAATTTGCCAAGCAAAGGTGCCAGTCAGACTCCTCGTGTGCTCCAGATGGGAACTGACCTTTGTGAATCGGACTGTCCCTCGGCTTGCTTGTTAAGGTGTTCTTGCGGATCTAAGTATGTCTCACATATTGAGTGTATATTGTAAAATGAAATTGTAGTTGAATTAGAATTATATTCTACGTAGTGGTGCTGTAATGAAACTAGTGTGTATAAAATAAAATTGAGTAATGATAGAGGCTGCTACATGGACCATAACGGAATTTGTCATCTACTATTAATTATTTACAGAAAAACTTAAAACAATGTCGTTTTGATCATCGTCTATGTGGATCACAGTCCACAATAAAATTTGTTTTACAATACAAGATGGATCCTAGTTGATGATATAATTTATAGAGATGTATTAATCAAACACTCCGTGTTTGACTCGTCGAATTTGTGTAGTCTTGTAATGCCAACAAAACCTCCAAATTAAAGTCATTTGTTCAAAGTCTATAAAACGTTTAGTTGACGTGTAATCATCAGTGGCACTTCGTGTTTGACACGTCTTAATGCACTCATTTTCCCCGGAAGCTTAATTGAACACTACAAAACTAGTCTTGAATGGGACAGGGAAGGCGATTAAAAGGCCTTAAGCAAATTAAAATGATCTGACCATATTAAAACATTATTAAATCTTATTTAATTATTTTGCTTAAAATTATTATTTTACTATTAGGATTTTGGTTTTTTAGATGACGGGGCTACTATTCAAGGGTATGCACAAGGTAAACTCCATTTCTGTGTATGTAATAATTCGGAAACCACAAAAAAGGTTAATTGCACTAGAAAGACCATATGCGAAAGACTCGATTGAGATTTACCGTTGCATGAACTCTGTTTTATAGTTTCATTTTCTATACACTAGTTTCAAGATAGTAATGCTGAAATATCTTTTTAATTACACTTCATGTCTCTATTTTCCAATTTGATTTTATACACATAATATGTTTATTATAACAACATTAAAATATCATTTTAATTTTATTACAGGTTCATTTTACAATATACATATTTATAACATATGCAGTAACGACAGTTTTTTATGTACAAACTTTAATAACAAAATATTTCGTAAACTATTTATTATTCTTAACTTTCTCATTGCAAAATATTTTTTTTAACTAACTCATTGCAGAATATATATTTTCTTTAATTACTATCCGATAACATTTTTATCAAAATAGGCTTAGATATTTATAGATAGGTTTGTTAGTCTTCAAGGAATAGGAAGACTAGCAAGATTTCTATTTATGATCACATTTTTTTTTGCCTTAAGGTTATATATAGAGTTAATTCCACCAGAGGTCCCTTGTCTTTAGTGTCAATTTTAAATTTAGTCCCATGCTATCGTTTTTGTCATTTAACATCAGAGACTTATTATTATTATTATTATTTTAACATTTTTAGTCATTTTCATGACTTTTCTTATTTTTAGTATGGATATTTTTGTCTCTTCATATTTTCCTTTTGTTATTTTTCTGGTTTCAACCGGTTTAATTGGTCTAAGACTTTACTAATACAAACCGGTTGAAAAATATGATTATTAAAAATCAAAGGTTACCTAAAGTCCTTATATCATGATCTATAAACTATAAATATAGGTTTGGAAAAATGTTTTTCTTTTGTTTTTTTTTTCTTTTGCTTTTTTTTTTTTTTTTTTTTTTTTTTTGTTTTTATTTCCCCACATTTTATTTCCCCAATAATTATAAATAAAAAAGAAAAGAAAAGAAATGATATTAAGACTTGAGTGTCAATGCACCAAAAAGAAAAATGCATATATGCACAAAGAAGATATAGTATTAGCGGACAAATTTCTTCCACTCATTACTTGCTGTTAAAAATAATCTATTGAATCAAAGTATCACTAATAAATACTGAGCCACACATATCTAGTGATAAGATATACTAGTGAACTGAATGTATATCGGTATATCTATAAGTCTTTGCAATTGACTTGAATATTCGTTAGGAAGAAGTTAGAATAAATAAATAATAAAATAAATGATGGAACATATTTCATTTGTTAGAATAAATAAATAATAAAATAAATGATGGAACATATTTCATTTTTTTATTATGAAATTAATTATTTTAATTTTCACAACTAACCACTGACTCTGTTACAATGTAGTACATGTTCATACCTATTGATGGATATATTAGGAACGGACCAAGTCGACCCGAGGGAGCAAGACAAGGGTCACGAGAAGGTCCGGGACCCGGGGTGGAGCCCCGTGCTTGACCCGGGCCCGGGCTATTTCATTTAGCCTCTCGGCCCAAGGCCTCGGCTAGGAGGCCTCGGCCCAAGACCTCGGCTAGGAGGCCTCGGCCCGGGGCCTCGGCTAGGAGGCCTCGACCCGGGGCCTCGGCTAGGAGGCCTCGGCCCGGGGCCTCGGCTGAGAGGGCTCGGCCACGGGCCCGGTCAGGGGGCGGGCCCGGTCAGGGGGCGGGCCCGGTCAAATCGGATCCGTAACCGCTCCCCCGTTTTAGGGGGGCGGTTAGGAGTTTTGGAAGGTATAAATAGGAGTGTTATTGTCTCATTAAGACATGTTCTATATTCTTCGTCCTAAACTACACTTGTAATAGCTTATCAACTACAATCTAATACAATATTTGGTCCCCGCGACCTTGTCATATCCATTTTACCTATTATTTCCTATCAGTTCATATTATCCTTCATTTAACGGGTTTGTTAGTCCGGACCCCCGGGTTAATTAAATCCATCATTGGTGCTTTCATTGAGAGCCGACGTCAGGCTCAAGCGTGCTAGTTTACCCTAGCTATGGCAAGATCGAGATTCAACTCTCGTAACACCAACGGCTCCCAGAGCGCCCACGTCCCACCGAGCGGGAACGGCCGTAATGGGGCCGCTAGTCGCCTGCGGGCCCCCTCCGTAAGGTCAGCGGGGGACTTGAGGGATCATCTCACCAACAACCGTAATGGAGGGCCGGCGCCTGCCGCCCCTCTTCCAGCCCCACCCCCTCAGGAGGGGTGGACCGCCATTCAACAAGCCGCTACCGCGCTGACCCGTCTCGTAGAAGGATTCCAGGGGGGTCCTCAGGCCACCCAACCTGGTCCCGAGGCCCCCCGTGGAGTTACAACCCCAGCACCAACGCACCCGAGAGAGCGCGGTGAGCCTAGCAACGGGCATCCCCGAGCGCAAAGGACTCAAGTTGAAGGGGAGGTCAACTCACCCCGACCGTCGGAGAGGCGGGGGGAAGGGGATGTCCCCCAAAACATACAGGAATGTCGGGAGCCTAGTAAGGAGCATTCGGCCAGATCCAAATCCGCCTTGGCTCGGTTGAGTACCCGCATACCGGCCCGAGACAGGTTGTCGATGAGGCCCCCGGCAGAGGAGTCAGCTGCGCCCAAGTCGACGAGTCGTCGGCCCCGACACCAACCGCGACAAGAGCAAGCCTCCCGAGCCGAACGGTCCGGGGAGACCAACGGTGGGGCCCCGAGCCCACACCGAGATGAGGTCGAGCAGCTCCGAATGAGGATGGACGAGCTCCATAAAAAGATTTACGAGAAGGACGGGTCTCCGGAGACACAGGACGTGCTGACCACCCCGTTCACGGGGGCAGTCATGGAAGAGCCCTTCCCCAAGGACTTCCGTTTCCCGACAATCAAGACGTACTCAGGGACTTCCGACCCGCGAGCGCATCTCAACAGGTACCGGGCCGCCATGTTGATGACGGGGGCTAGTGACGCTATCATGTGCCGGGGTTTCTTTTCGACCCTGGATGGCCAGGCCCAGGACTGGTTCGGATCCCTCCCGGAGGGCTCCATCTCTACCTTCGCAGCTCTTACCAAACAATTCATGTCTTATTTCGCCAGCAACGTACAAAAGAGGAAGGAGTTTGCAGACCTATACCACGTAAAGCAGCGGCCCACAGATTCACTACCGGAGTTCCTCAACAAATGGAAGCGTGAAGTATTGGGGGTCGCCAACTTCGACGACAGGGCAGCCCTGATAATCTTCAGGAATAACTTGCGGTCCGGCCCGTTTTACCGGGACCTCATTCGGTACCCTCCCAAGACCTACAACGAGCTGATGGACCGGGCAACAAGGTTTGCAGAGGCAGAGGTAGCTGAGAAGCGGAAGAAGGAGGAGGAAGAGGGGAGGAGTCGGAAAGACAAGGCACCCCAAGAGGAGCGTTGGGCGCCAAGGCCACCCCGCCGCGAGTTTGCCGAGGGACCTCGGTTAACCCCTACGCGTTTCCTCACCCCCTTAACACAGCCCGTAAGCACTATCCTGGACCACGCGGAAGGCCAAGGGATCGTGCAGTACCCAGGGGAGTGCATGAAGATATCCCCCAAGGTGGACCCCAATAAGTATTGTAGGTTTCATCGCCAGACAGGGCACCACACAGACGAATGCATCCACCTCAAACGTCAAATCGAGGACCTCATCCAAAGGGGGTACCTCGGCCAGTTTGTCAAGAGGCCGGGGGGGCAGGGCCAGGGCCAGAACCAAGGCAACGTATGGAAGAAAGGGAGTGGCTCCGTGCCATCCACATCAGCACACCGTAAACGAGAACTAGGTCAACTCACTGAGGAGGAGGAGGTGGAACTCGACAACCCTGCACCCCGGAAGAAACAGGCCATCCACGTTATTTTTGGGGGGCCAGAAGAGGGGGACACACCGGCAGAGCGAAAGAAGTGGGCGAGAAACCTATATGTTGGAGAGGTCGTGCGACCCCCGCACGAGAAGAAGCCGAGGCATGAACCCATCATGTTCACAGAGGCTGACCTACCTGATAGCCCCCTCCTCCATCGTGACGCCCTAGTCATCAAGGTGGAAATCAACGATGTGATAGTGCACCGGGTGCTCGTGGACACAGGCAGCTCGGTAAATGTCATGTACTACGACACGTTCATCCAGCTGGGCCTATCGAGAAAGCAGTTGGGGCAAGTGCGGACCCCTTTATCGGGCTTCACAGGGGACTCCATTGAGACGGAGGGGTCCATAAACCTGGAGGTGGAGATAGGCACCCCTCCCCATGTCAAGAGGTGGGAGGTCGAGTTTGTGGTGGTCAAGATCAATTGCGCTCATAACATAATACTCGGTCGGTCTACCCTAGAAGATCTTAGGTGCTTAATCTCCATGGAGCACCTATGCATCAAATTCCTGACCCCAGCAGGGGTCGGGATCGCCCGGGGGACTCAAAAAGACAGCCGTAGCTATTAGGAGGTGGTCAATCTTATGCATTCCAATAAACATAGCCAACAATCTATTTTGTTAGGAGGTGGTCCGTCCCCTCCGTTTTAATAAACTCAAGAAAAATAACCTCACCATGGATGTTTCATTTTCATGTTTTGTTTTCTTTTGAGGAGGGGGAGGGGGTACTTACCCGACCTTTCCAATCATACCCTAAGGGGGCACGAGGCCCGACCTCGCGTACTAACCCCGACGGAAGAGCCTAACGACCCATTGTTATGCGACCCGGGTTGAGAAGCTATCACCCTAAGGGGGCACGAGGAGACGTCCTCGCGTACTAACCCTGACGGAAGAGCCCAACGGCCCGCTGTCAAGCGACCCGGGTCAAAAAGCTATCACCCTAAGGGGGCACGAGGTCCGTCCTCGCGTACGAACCCCGACGGAAGAGTGTTTGGTCCGAGAGTACCCTCGGCCAAATGACTATGCAAAAAAAAAAAAAAAAAAAAAAAAAAAAACGATCCAAGGTGTTAACTTCCCCAAGTCAACTCCGAGTTTGGGACGAAAGGCGTACAAAGGAAGCTAAGAAAGAGGCCAAGTGCCCCCGGCTGAGAGGCTTGGCCCATAATGCCAACATAGCCGGGGGCGGGGCGTAGGTCAAGCTCTTCAAAAGGGGCCGAGGCCCGTCAAAGTCATGAGATACCAACCCCACGCAGGCAGCCGCGTTTTGTTAAGGCAAAGTGTAACATCATGCAACACAAGCAGTAGCAAGAGATGTGAAATATTCATTCAAGCATAATATCCGAGTACATTGCAAAAAGAAGGAAATAAGCTAAACAAGCTTACGCCTATGCATTCAAGTCTAGAGTAGTAGTAGAGGCATGGTAGGCCGCGATCTCATCACCCAAGGTCGCCATGCTCTCCAGTAGGTGAGTATTCTCCAAGGTGGGCGAAACGGGTCCGAGCTAAGAGCTTGAGGAGAAACCTAGGGGTAGAAGTGGTGGTGGTGGCCGGAATAGGGGGTTGAGGGGGAGTAGATAGGTGGGGAATGGAAGAAAGGGGGGAAAAAGGGGGGGAAAAGGGGTTGACCACATTTTCAAAAAATGGGAAGGAGTGTTGGGAAAGGGAGAAGATGATGGAGATGGGTCTTGGGAAGAGGAATGCGCGCTCGTGGACTCACTTGGAACGCCTGCTCGGCTGTATGGTGTTGTGCGCGACTGGTTGTAAATACATGAGGACGTACGAGGACGGGCCGGAGTGTCTACTCTCCTTCGCTGACGACTTCTCGCAGCTCGGAGAGTGGGGGACTGATGATGGATATATTAGGAACGGACCAAGTCGACCCGAGGGAGCAAGACAAGGGTCACGAGAAGGTCCGGGACCCGGGGTGGAGCCCCGTGCTTGACCCGGGCCCGGGCTATTTCATTTAGCCTCTCGGCCCAAGGCCTCGGCTAGGAGGCCTCGGCCCGGGGCCTCGACCCGGGGCCTCGGCTAGGAGGCCTCGGCCCGGGGCCTCGGCTAGGAGGCCTCGGCCCGGGGCCTCGGCTGAGAGGGCTCGGCCACGGGCCCGGTCAGGGGGCGGGCCCGGTCAAATCGGATCCGTAACCGCTCTCCCGTTTTAGGGGGGCGGTTAGGAGTTTTGGAAGGTATAAATAGGAGTGTTATTGTCTCATTAAGACATGTTCTATATTCTTCGTCCTAAACTACACTTGTAATAGCTTATCAACTACAATCTAATACAATATTTGGTCCCCGCGACCTTGTCATATCCATTTTACCTATTATTTCCTATCAGTTCATATTATCCTTCATTTAACGGGTTTGTTAGTCCGGACCCCCGGGTTAATTAAATCCATCACCTATTTTCTCAACCTACTGGAACACAACAATCGCCTCCACTGAAGCTCGAACAAGGGGAGTGTAAATCGAGTGCCACTAGACCACAAGGTCTTTGGCAAAATGTTTCTTTTTTCTCTCTTAAAAATTTCAAATACAATAATAACACCTTAACAGGGTAAGGTATTAGATCCGACCCGGTAACAACTCATTAAAGCAGCATGCGTCACTTAAGAAGAGGTACTGGCCGGTTCTTAGCGCCTCATCAAAGAACCGTTACGAAGGAGTGCACAACAATTATTGAAGAACTGGGCACTTATGGAGGGAGCCGTTGCACTTATTAGGAGGCTGTTGGTGTCCATTATTGTAGCCATTACTATTCTTCAGTATAAAAGCCGAGTCCATTAGCAAGTATTGGGGCTCTTTGTTTTCTGACATACAAACTCTTGTACTAAACTGTTATACTTACCTATCAAATATACTTCGGTAGCAGGGCCGGCCCTAGGCATGTTTGCCCAGGGCCATTGCACGGGGCCCCATATACCATAATACATCATATGTATATATATTATACAGCAGGCTACTGCCTACTATATATATAGTATATATACATATAATTTTTTTTTTGTTACAATTGGCCCCAAATTTGTTTTTGAAAAAATTATATACATATATAATATGAGATTATTATAGACGAATTATTGCATGGATCATGAATATAAGGTACATTTTTAATATACAAAAAGTATATTATTTGCATACTGAATGTACATTATTTGAAAGTATATAAAATAATATACTTTTTGTATTCAAATAATGTACTTTACGTGCATAAATAATGTACTTTCGCAATCAGACATTTAGTGATTATTAATTAAAACTTATTAACTTAATTGTACATATTATTTAATTTATTTCACAATTATTATTTATTAGTATGGCTTATTGGCTTAATAATTTTAAATATTGAATAATATATTCAAGAGTTTGTTTCTTGATAAATTATTTATTGATAGAAATTCTAAATATTTTTTTTCTAGAATTTTGTAATGATGTTTTCTAAAAAAATATTCATATGTGTTTGAGAATTGAGAAGCATTAAAAGAAAAGAAGAATTGAGCAACTAACTCAATCACAAAATGGAGCTCTTGAAAAAATTCATTACAAACAAATATCAAATAGATGAGCAAAAGGATGATACCAATGAAAATTTGTTAGATACTAATAATTAATCTTCATAAAAACGATAAAGGTGATTGTGCGGCTTGAAAAAATTTAAATGATAGTGTGCACAACAATAATAAGTATCACTGTGATGATGAAAATGATATAGGAATGTTGATGGTTGTTTAGATGATGTTGGTTACAATGATAAACCGAATGATTCGTTTTTATTTGACATATATGATCTAAGAAATTAGGATGACCCATTCTAGATTAATAAATATCTTTGTGAAAAGGGGGTCCAAATTCAAATATGGCACATAACCTCTATTTTTATTGGGACGGTCCTGTCCGGTAGCATTCTTACCGCCACACCTTAAATAGAAAAAAATATTTATTTTTTTTGAAAGTAAAAAGGAAGATGTTATTGCAATCAAAATGAAAAAAAATATTTAGTAAGTTTTATGGGATGATGTTGTATGTGTTACTCAAGGAAAATAAAGAGAAGTATTGAACTTGATATATATGTTGATCTTACACCATTGCATTATTCATGGACTCCATGGCCAAGAGACGATTCGTCTCCGGCTATTCTTGTATTTTTTTTAAAAAAAATTATTTATTTTAAATTATGATAGAAAAATTATTTTAAAATAGATAACCATCATGTCAGCACATTTTAAGGTAAACAGGTTATTTTGGATTTAATAGCATGAGTTTGTGTTGTTCAGGACCCAATTGCTTTTATTTATTTTTTATTTTATATTTTTTTATTTAGTTTGATGGCCTAGTTGCAGTTTGGTGTGTAGTTGAGTGGCTTATTTGTCCCTTATTCATTCATAAAACAATGTATTGGCATATGTGTGATGTCAACATCATATGACTTATATGATACTCATCAAAATTATATTTTACGTCTAACAAGGTCAATTCTATATATAGCTTGACTTCCAAAAGTAAAGTAACATCAAACACAAATTTCTTCTACTAATTTTGTCCTCATTAATTACTAAGTCCAACTATTATTAATTGAACTTTCATATATTAGTTTTAAGTATTTGCTTTGACTAAAATATTCGTTACGAAGAATCTAAGTTAGAATAAATAAATAAACGATGGGACACATTTCAATTTTTTATTATGATATTAATTATTTGTCACAACTAAATTTTCCAAATTTGAAAAATGTTGTGTTTTCCCTCTTAAAAATTTCTAATACAATAATAACACCTTAAATAGTAAAAATTATTTAGTAATTTTTATGGGATGATGATGTTGTGTGACTCAAGGAAAATAGAGACAAGCATCAAGTTTAATACGCTGATATTATTACACCATTGCATTTTTCATAAAATAAAGTATTGGAATGTGTGTGATGTTAATATCATACGAGTTGTATAATAAAATGCCCAATTATATATGCCTGTGAGCCACCTAAATCCCGTACTCGAATTCGGTTTGACTCGTTATTTGAATTGCTTGAACTGATGGCCTGACTTTCTTGCAGATTACTCAAGTTTATGTATTTTACGATGAATGCTTAAGGATGTGAGTTTTGTACGTAGTCTTTCATGAACTATAATTCATAGATGTTGCATTTGTTTATGGGCATGAACATGTGAATGTAACATTCTTTGAATGGACAACAATTTCATAGCTACCCCTAGCTAGCTTTAAAGAGGTGTTAAAAAGTGTGGATATCTTTCTTTGAGTTAAATTCAATAATTGCTCCATATTAACTAATCTGTGGATGTCTTTAAGTTTACACAAAAGAAACAATGGCTATGCCAAAGGCCCTTGTGGTCAAGCGGTATAATTATGGCCCTCTCAAGTGACATTGTATTAAAAAAAACACAATGGCTATGATATATAATCAAAATTTCTCTTTTTTTCATTTCTATTTTCTCTATGTATCTGTTAATTATTTAATTACTAGTGAGTAATGGTGTAAACAAATCAAATATTTTTAGTTCGATTCGTGATTCGAATTCGAATACATATTTCGAATAGAATTTTATTCGAACCGAATACGAATCAGAATATATTTGATTCGACTATATATATATGTGTGTGTATAAATTAATATATTAATAGAATATTAGTATAATAGTATATTAATAGAAAATTTTATGCTATTTAAATTTAAAATTTTATTACATTTTATCTTAATTTATTGAAGAACTTGTAAAAAAGAAATAAGTTAGGCATTTTGAATTCGAATATTCGAGTCGAATCGAATATATTCGAATAATGTAGTCGAATCAAATACGAATAAAATTTTAGATTCGAATGTTTATCGAATACGAATTCGAATAGTTCTTAAAATAGTCGAATTCGAATCGTATAGTAAGATATTTTACTCGATTTGGTTCGTTTACACCCCTACTAGTGAGTGGTAATCTGTTGGATATTAAGTAATACTGGTTAATGTTTGATAATGCCTATATATGTTCTGGTCCTCATCTCATGATGAAGACTATGGCAAGAAGCACATGACGGATAAAATATTACTATCACATATATATTTATGGTCTTTTTATCTCATTGTCTTGTTGAATATTTTGGGCCTCCCACATACGTGGGTGTTATTCCAATTATCAGTGTTTCTGATGCTTGTTGCATAAAACAACCTCCAAGGGACTTAATTGGAACGGTATGTATGCAGTCCTGTACATGTAGAAGGAACAACAAATCAACAATATGCTCAGGAACTTCGCCTTAGATTAAAATGAAATTCACCACCTACGAAATTTAACAATGTGCTTTGGAAGGCACAACAATGTGCCTGTTGAATATCAATATTTCTTCCCGTTTTACCATTTTTTAAATGGTTAACAATTTAGGTTCCCACATGTGCTGGTAAATGATAATTGGTATAGAATGAGTTTCTAAAACTCTATGCCAATTTCAAGAGTGATCTGAAAAAATAACTACAAAGAGGGGGTGCAAGCCATGATGTATTTGATACTTAGCTTCCATTCCTATTGTCCAAACTGGCTGGGGTGTGGGGTGTGTCTTCTTCTTCTAACTCAACTTTTGATATTCAGAACTGCAAGAAAATTAGTACTTAACTCTATTAAAATAACTAAAATTTAAAGAAATATGTCATGGCTATATTGGACTATAAGTTGATGAGTTGATCCCCAAAAAGTGAGGAGTTGCAATAAAAATGTGAAAGAGGGAGTGTTTGTAATTTGTTTGTCCTGTCTTTCATATCATGCAGTGAATTTAATGTTGGTTTTCCAACCAACATGTATGGAGGTCTCTAAATATACAATGCTAGTTGTTACTCTTTGTACGTAAGCCTCTTAATACCACTATTTACACTGAAGTTTAATTTTTGCATGTTCATGTTGGTAGCTAAGCTCGCTAGAGAATATATATCATTTTGTTACTTAATTATTTACTGTGTCCATTGATGTAAATGTTCTTTTCAGTCAGTTTCTGGTTGTGATTTTGCATTTCCTATAAATTTGTTCTGTAGGTGGAGTCTGAAATATTGTCTCCACCTATTGAAACTCTTGATAATATCCGTAATTTTAATTGTGTACAAGAAGTTCCACATGAAGGGTCAATGTGTGATCTTCTATTGTCGGATCCTGACGATCGTTGCGGTTGGGGTATATCACCTTAGGGGTGCAGGATATATATACATTTGGCCAAGTAATTTTTGAGCTTCTATATCCTATTATATTTTTCCTTTTTGATCATTTTTAGTAGTTTGATAGCATTCCTGCATACTAATTAACTACTGTATTTTATAGTGTTATTTGAATTTAACAGGATATATTAGTTTCTATGAAGTACGAGGTTGCACATCAGATTTCGTGATGAGTCTCCTACTATACAATGGCTGCTTAGGAATTGAAGTGACAGTCATAATTTTGCTATGGTGATGGTGGGATGACATAAAGCATGTAGAAATGGCCTTTAATTCTGTTATGTAGAGTAATCTTACGGAGATACAATGAAATGAAATGAAGTAATTGAAGATGGCGAGACGACATTGCTGCTTGCTTAGCTAGCTTGTACCATTTCATGCAAAGCTAGCTTGGTTTTGTTCCTTTTTTTTCTTGCATATTTTTGTTGTTTATTGTAGTAGAAGTAATGATCATTTTCTCAATATTTTTTTTATCATTTTTTTTTCCTTTGTGGTTGCATTCTGTAGAGGGAGGAATATTTTTAGCTTGTTTAATCATTTGCTTTTTACCTAAACCAGCTCTACGGTTCCCCACCCATACTAGATGCACTAATCAATTGTTATAAGGGTTTACTATGTACATTGGGTTCCTGTCTAGATTATGTACGTATAATTAACAAATTAATTATATACTTGTAGTTAATATATTATATACTTACAGCTGATAAATTATATATATTTATTTACATGTACATAGTATGTTAACTATAAATATATAATCTGAACTAGGCCGCTTACAATGCTTATGGGAGAATGGAGATCATGGTTTATGATAGTATATTAACTATAAATACATAATCTGAACTAGGTCGTTAACAATGCTTATGGTAGATCATAGTTTATGATAGAATTTGTGTGCACTAACTGTAATCATCAACCTTTATCAGTGACTAGTAACTATTTAAAATGTATGTAGTCCTTTAGTTTTCAATTACAAGTCCACAATATAATATATGTAGCAACTTATTGAACATGTTATTATTAAGTAATTGCAAATCAAATTGCATTAAAAATAGCTATTTTTCAAAACATTTTACAATATATAGATAACATTTATTGCGATTTGAAGTAAAGTAAAGCTAAAGCATAATCCAATAATACAAGCATTATATTAACGGATCAGAGAGTGAAATTTATTTCAACTATCTTATCTACTAGTGTTGAATTTGAAATGCAGTCTGTCCTTTGCATCAAAGTAGAGTTAAAGCTCTGAAAACATATATAAACCCAAAATCAGTTGTAAAAAAAAAAAAAAAAGGATCATAACCAAAAACATTTAGTAATTCATACCTAGGTTCTTCTTCTTCCACTCCTTGGTGTCTTTGACCTCTTTCTATTTCCTTTCCTCATAATTTTGTATCCTTCTTCTTCAACAATTCTAGTAATCCAAAAGGGCTTTCGAGTTAAAAGCATGAGACTCCCCATTACCACTCCAAAAACTGTGCCACAACCATAGCCCAACAACACAACTTTCCAAGTGAACCCATATAAAATGCTCACATTGTCTTCTTGATGGAGCACTTCTAGGGTAGGTGGTTGAGATGAGACACCATTCCCACAATCTTTTGTCATTGGATATCCACGTAGGCCATCATTCCCTTCATAAGAACTCCTTTCAAATGTATTGAATTGATTCCCCTTGGGTATACATCCTGTAAGATGATTATGAGAGAGTTTGAAAACACTAAGAAATGTAAGAGGCGCCAACTCCTTTGGAATTTTCCCAACAAGTTGATTTGAGGAAACGTCTAATGATTCCAACCAGAATAGTTTTCCAAAAGAACGTGGGATACTACCACACAACATGTTGTGCGATAAATTCAAACCTCGGAGGGAAAGAAGTTGTCCTATGGCCTCAGGAATGTTCCCTTCAAATTTGTTACTTGAGAGATCAATGGTGGTGTACACAGTCAAGATTTTTTCAAAATTAAGCTGGCTTCCTTTCCACACCAAGACTAAAGAGTCTTTGTAGTAGTTTCCTTGATCCCCAAAATAATTTGGTGGCTTTCCAGCTTCATCGGTATTTTTCATAGCAGTAAAGCTCTTGAACAACCAAACTGGCAAATTCCCAATAAACTCGTTGTGAGAGAGATCAATGATCTTTAGTTGAGAAGACAGGTGTTTGGTAGGTGAAGTGATTATGGTGCCATGGAAGTGGTTAGATCTCAGACTAAGTACTTGTAATTTTGGGAGTGTTAAGAGCCACCCAGGGAATATATAGCTCATCAAGTTGTTTTCTTCAAGATCAAGAACTACCAAATTAATACAACTGGCCAAGGATTGTGGAATTCTTCCTTCCAACTTATTTCCTCTCAAATTAAGAGTATGGAGCTGATTTGTAGTGGAACAAAATGAAGGAATGGAACCACGGAATTCATTATTATGCAAGTCAAGTACCTCCAAAAACTGACTAGAGTTTCCAAGACATTGTGGGATTGCACCACTTAAATTGTTGTTGGCCAAGTCTAGAATATGAACATAGCTTAAACTGCATACAGTGGAAGGCACCTCACCACTGAGTTTGTTTTGTGATGCAAAATAATATCTTAAAAAAGGAGATGATGGAATAGGAATTGGCCCTTTTAGCAAGTTGAATTGGAGATCAATAGTATCAATTGAATGAAGTTCAATTCCTTCCACACTAGTGAGGTGGTTGTGGGATAGATTAAGATACTGCAATGTGTCTTGCCAGTTTGACCAAGCCCATACTGGAATTCTTCCTTGTATTCTATTGTTGGAAAGATCTAGATACTCAAGGGACTTTGAATCTCTTATAAAACTCAAATCCGTCAAATTGCACGAGACTAACCTCAAGATAATGAGATTTTCAGACCAACTTGTACTGTTGGACCAACCCAATTCTGGAATTCTTCCTTGTATTTTATTGTTGGAAAGATCTAGATACCCAACGGACTTTAAATCTCTTAAAAAATTCAAATCCCTCAAATTGCACGAGACTAACCTCAAGGCAATGAGGCTTTCAGACCAACTTTTTTTTGAAATTCTAGAATTCTTCCTTGAAGTGTTGGTTTTGCCATTGGAGACTACTGATAGGCGGTTGTCAGATAGATCTAAACTTGTAATTCTTTTGAGGTTTGAGAACATGTTGAGCTCTAGAGTACCGCTGAAATTGTTGGATGAAAGGTGAAGGGAGATCAGATTCTTGTGTTTTGAAAGTGATGTTGGAATGGGTCCTTGGAGTTGGTTATAATGGAGGTCAAGTATGTGCAAAGTAGAAAAATTAAAAATCCAAGAGGGTATTGTTCCATAGAGTGAATTGTCTGAGAGATCTAAGGCCTCCAGTTGAGTAATGTTGGTAATGGAGGACGGAAATTGGGCAGTGATGCTGTTATGAGAAAGAAATAAATTCTTCAACCTCCAGAGCTTTATAAAAAACTCAGCAAAGCCACCTTCCAAATTGTTATTAGAAAGGTCTAATGTTGTGAGTTGCTCAAGATCTAAAATATTCTCTGAAACTCTACCACTTAATCCACAGTTTGCTAATCCCAAAAACATGACTCTGCTAAGATTCCTAAGAGATTTAATATTGTTTGGAGAACATCCAGTATTGCCGAGATCCAAATATGAGAGAGACAAACTACTGTTCCATCTAGTGCTTGGAAATTGAATTAAGAGATTTTGGTTGCCTTGTAAAAACAGTTTTTGCAAATTTGGGAGGTGAAAGATGTTTGTGGGCAAACTTCCTTGTAATTTTGTGTAAGAAAGGCTCAAAGTTGTTATGAGAGAAGAGACATTTGGTGGTATAGTTAAATGGATGGGTATTCTATCCAAAACTATTTCCTTTAACTGTGTTGCATTTTGAAGGAGAAACATGAAATCATCATTTTCAATTTCTAAAAGAGAATATGAGTAGAAAGAGTCACCTAGATCAAGAGAAATTAAGGTGGGAAGACGTAAGAGTTCTGAAGGAATTTGACCTGAAAATCTTGAGGTTGAAAGGTTGAGATGTGTCAAATAAGAAAAGTCTCCAAATTTATGTGAAATGAATGACCTACTGAATCGATTCCCTGCAAGGTTTAACTTTTGTAGATGAGATAGGTGAAAGAGAGTGCTATTGGAATCAATTTTTCCGCGAAGTCGGCTGCAACTGAGATCAAGCTCAATCACTTGGCCTGTGGACTCGTCACACGTAACTCCATCCCACAAGCAGCAATCGATGCTACTATTCCAAGAAATGGTTTTTGGATAGGAATTCTGGACACCTCCATAGGATTTCCAAGAAATCAGGAAACAATAATCCCTACCTAGTGGATTGGTATCTATATTAAAGGATTGTTTGAAATGGAGTAGGGCAAGACGCTCATCATTTTGGCACAAAGCATATGCAGATAAGGAAACAGAGGGAATTAAAAAGAGGAGACACTCTATTACTAGTAGCAAGAGAAGGATTAGAAGTTGGCTACCCATTTGAGTAAATTTCAAGTAAAGAAAGTTGAAAGGCAGAAAGTGCATATGATTTTATCAAAATTGGCCTAGATATTTATAGATAGGGTTTTTTGTCTTCAAGGAATGGGAAGACTAGCAAGATATATATAAATTGGCAAAAACTTGTGTGAGATCGTCTCACCATGAGACGGGTCGGGTCGGGTCAAGATGCAAATGTGACACTTATATGCACAAATGTCATACTTATATGCTCAAATGTAATACTAATCAGGAATAAAATTTTTGTTACTTATAAGGGGAAAATACAATACTTTTACATTTCGATTTAAAAGTATTACATTTTTTCACAAAAGTATTATATTTGCCCTTATAAGTGATGTGCACTTGTCAACATTACTTATTATGAAAAATGTATTATTTTTTTTTTCTAATAAGTGACAAAAATTGTATTTTTAATTAGTGTTATATTTGAGCATATAAGTATGACATTTGCACATATAAGTGTGACATTTGCATGATGTCTTGACCTTACCCGACCCGTCTCACGAATAAGGATCTGTGAGACGGTCTCACAAGTGTGACCCTTTTTCTTTTATAATTTTTTTTTTTCCTTCGTGGTTGCATTCTGTAGAGGGAGGAATATTATTAGGTTAATTGTCTTAATTTCACTTTGTTTAATCATTTGCAGCTCTTCTGCTATTTTGTGCATTAATCTTTCCATTGGATGATTCCCCGCAAATTTTACTTTGGACCATGGGATCAATGTAGTAACATGGATCACGAAGACATTGTTTGATTTTAATTTTAGAAGAGAAAATTCCGTTACCATTTTCCTAGTTCATTACCGATCGTTATGTAATTTTAGAAGAGAAAATTCGGTCACCATTTTCCTAGTTCATTACCGATGGTAATGAAATTACATAGTGCATTAAAATGAAAGCAAGTCTCACATATTGAAAATGTATATTGTTAAATGAAACTCTAGTGTAATTTGAATGATACTTTGTGTGTTCCAAAACAAAAAATGGTGGTGCTATATTGAAACTATAGTTTATATAAAATGAAACTAAAATTAAACTGAATAACAGGCCTCACATATTGAAAGTATATTGTCAAATAAAATTGTAGTTAAATTAAAATTAAACTCCGTATTATACGTAGGGATATTGTAATGAAACTAGTGTGTATAAAATAAAATTGAAGGAATAAGGGTCAAATAGGCCACCGAACTACACACGAAATTGCAATTAGGCCATCGAACTCAAAACAATGTAATTGGGTCCCTGAACTACACAAATTCATGCAAATTAACCCACAGTGACTTGTTGACTTGATCTTCCGGCTACCAACTTTAAAAATAATATTTTAAAATAATTTTAAATAAATAAATAAATTAAAATTATTTTTTTTAAAAAAAAACAAACAAGAACAAGTCACATGGGTTCTTTTTTTTTTTTTTTTTATTTTATTTTTTTTTCTTTTTTAATTTTTTAATTTTAAATTTAATTTTAATTAACTATTTTATTTAAAATTATTATTTTTAAAATTGGTAACCGGAAGATCAAGTCAAACAAGTCACTTTGGGTTAATTTGCATGGATTTATGTAGTTCAGGGACCCAATTGCATTATTTTTGAGTTCAATGGCCTAGTTGCAGTTTCATGTGTAGTTCAGTGACCTATTTGACCCTTATTCCAAAATTAAATAATAATAGAGATTGCTACATGGATCATAACAGAATTTGTCGTCTACCATTAATGAAAAACTCAAAACTGTTTTAACCATGGTCCATGTGGACTACAATCCACAGTAAAATTTGTTTTACAATACAAGATGGATCCTCCTGGAATTAGTGTAGTCTTCGAATGCCAACAAAACCTCGAAATTAAAGTCATTTGTTCAAAGTCTATAAAACGTTTAGTTGACGGCAGTAAGATCGAGTGCAGTATTTTCCATTCCCCTACCTAAACATACTACAAAACATTGGTTGATGAAGTGTCATCATCAGTGGCACTTCGTGTTTGACACGTCTTAATGCACTCATTTTTCCCGGAAGCTTAATTGAACACTACAAAACTAGTCTTGAATGAGACAGGAAAGGCGATTAAAAGGCCTTAAGCAAATTAAAATAATGATCTGACCATACTAAATCTTATTTATTTGCTTAAAATTATAAGTATTTTACTATTAGGAATTTGTTTTTTTAGATAACGTACGAAGCTACTACTCAACGGTATGCACAAGGTAGACTCCATTCATGTATAATAATTTGGAAACCACAAAAGAGGTAAATTGCACTAGAAAGACCATACGTGAAAGACTCGATTGAGATTTACCATTGCATGAACTCTGTTTTATAGTTTTATTTTCTATACACTAGTTTCACGATAGTAATGCTGAAATATCATTTTAATTATGCTTCATGTCACTATTATCCAATTTGATTTTATACACATAATAGGTTTATTATATCAACATTAAAATATCATTTTAATTTTACTACAGGTTCATTTGACAAATATACATATCTATAACATATGCCCGCAGTAACGGCAGCTGTTTCTTTTAATTAAAAGAAAAGGTGTCGTATTATTTGTGTGGACCATAATCTACCATATAATGATTGATGGCTCCCTTAGCCATACCATGCACTAACTCAACTACTCTTGTAACCATTAAACTTTTGTATTCAATTACAAAGTCTACAATATCTACTAAATAATAATAAATATAATAAGAGCCATTGTTGGTGAGGTTATAACGAGAATAAGAATTATGTTGGTGTAATAGTGTGAATTGATAACTTGTACATTTTGATTTATTCCTGGTATATAATGATAAGACATTTTCAAATTTACCATCCTTCACATTTTACTTTTTTTTTTTTTAATGTACAAACTTTAGTAACAAAATATTCTGTAAACTATTTATTATTCTTAACTTTCTCATTACAAAATATTTTTGTAACTTACTCATTGCAGATATATATTTTCTTTAATTATTATTCAATGACATTTTTATCAAAATAGGATTAGATATTTATAGATAGGTTTATTAGTCTTCAAGGAATTGGTTAATCAATTTAAAATAAGTAAATAAGTTTTGATTTATGACCAGTCTCTTGCTGTATGGTTCAAATTCTACCAAAAACTACAAGAGGATATGAATTTGGCCTTTATCAACATGCCATGGAATAACTACTTATTAAAGAATGGTAATTGTATATAGGGATGCATCCATGTGATATTGTCGTTTGAGGCTTTGATATCGCTTCCCGTTTTCTCTAATTGTTGCTCTTGTGTGATGTTTGTGAAAATAGGGCACTATAACAATCTCAAACTACTTTGAATTAAAGTTTGAAATATTTTAACTGGTTTGCAAATAAGTGTTTTGATTATTGAGTTAGTTTAAGCGACAACTATACTATTCACATCTTTAAATTCGTTCACACAAATATTTTAGTATCAATAGTTAACCAGACACTAAAATTTCATTTGCAAAAATTTTTATGAGACCTTCTCATAAATCTTTACCTGTGAGACCGGTTTAATTCATTATAAGGATTACACTTTCTCACACAAATAATAATCAATCAATTTATCATTGATTACTACTCCATATTAAGTTTTTTCTCATAAGTATTACACTTTCCCATATAAGTAAAACAATCAATAATCAATCTCTGATTAGTATTACACTTCCCTTTATAAGTCATAGGTAACTCTTCACCCCTGAAATATTACATTTTGAGTTAAAAGTATTACATTTTTACTAAAAAGTATAACACTTTTTATCATAAGCAACGATCAGTATATCTATCTTTGATTACTACCACATTTTTTTTCATCAGTATTACAATTTTTCTCATAACTAACAAGTAATCAATTAATTCATGATTAACATTAAAATTCTCTCATAAGTATCTCTTCAACCACTAAACACATTTTGATTTAAAAGTTACAAATTTTATCAAAAGTATCACATTTTTCCCTATAAGTATTAAATTTTTCTCATGAGTAACAATATATTTATCTTAATTAGTATTACACTCTTTATCCTAAATATTACATCTTTCATCTAGACCTGACCATTTCATGAATAAAAATTCGTAAAACGGTCTCATCATAAGAGAGCCATCCAATCACATACTATACATACACATCTTAAACTAATATGAAGATTTTTTGAGAATTATTTTTAAAACATAAAAAGTTAATGTATCAAATATATATTTTTTAGAATAAGGTTCAAATTGGCCATTGAACGAATCGTGAAAATGCAATTTGGCCACTGAACAAAAAAAAACGGTGCAATTAGGCCACTCAACACTCCAAATATATGCAATTTTACCTGATAGCAGGTTAACACCCCATCTAGCAGGTTGCATGTTGACGTGGAGGATGATTGACACTTTTTTAAAAATTTTCTTTTCATTTCTTATTTTTATTTTTGAAAACCCTTTTCTAGCATAAAATATACTGCAACATATATTCAATTTTTTTTGAAAGGTATATATTCAGTTTATATTTGTCTTTTCACATATTTGTCAAAGTTTCAAAGGCCTCATATTTTTTTCTCCATACCTCTATTTTATTGCATATTTCAGTAAATTTCCAATCCGTATATAAAAATGTATTTATTTTTCTTTAAATCCATGAAAATCACCCAAAAAAGAAAACAAAAAACGAAAGTATTAACTAACAAAGGCAGTCCATCCTCTGCACAAATACGCTTTGTCAACTCTTTTATTGGATTGCATCAACTTGCTCAACTGTGGGTGCTTTACTATGATTTCTCACATTTTTATGTATTAACCATTAGATTTGACTCATTAATCAAATATCCTACCCATCTTACGGATTGAGACCCAAGAGATCAGACGATCTCACACAAGTGTTATTACCTTTCGACTAATTTAGGACATGAGGGCGGTTAGGGGATGCCAGATCGTCTCGTGAAACTTTATGTGGCTAGCACTATCACGAAGAAAATACAAAGGTACTTGGCTCGTCTCGAGACTCTTGCTTACAAAAAAAAAAAAACGTACATACAAAAGTAACCAATCAAATAATGTCATAATAATGCAAATATTACAAGATAAATTTAGAAAGGGGGAAATAGATGGTGACACCAAATTTATCTTTGATCATCTGACGTGACAATAATTTTTTTTTATTCATTGGTTACCATGAATACGAAAAAAGAGAGAAATTTACAGAGTATTTATTAATCAAATATGAATCATGCATGATGGTTTCCCGATCTTCAGGCGATCGGCCGGCGGGCCAACACTACCGGAAAATTACAAGAACAATAAACAAAAGCAAGAATAGACACAGTATTTTGACGTGGAAACCGAAAGGGTGAAAACCACGGGCCTTTTTGGGCGGTGCCAAGCCAAAACTCACTCATTTTATTGATAGAATACTTGTACATATGTTGTTTTGCTGTCTTCTAGTCTCAAGAAAAATGTCAGCCTCTCCTCATGTTGAAAACTCCTCCCCTCTTCCTCGTTTCTTTCTTTGTTTTATAGTATAAAGGTGGTAGACGTTGAGTAGTGAGAATGGATAATTAATAGTGAATTTACTAGGATTTATGGATAATAATGGGTAGGTTATAATAGGATTAAATGGGTGCTGAATGGGAAATAGTTGAGTAATTAATGGTGATTAATAAGGTAATTATTAGGGGTTATGGAGGGGTGCTAGGAAACCGAACGGTCTGCCGAGTCCGAGAGTTATGCCCGACTGCTTGCTAAGTAACATCGACCGAGTGCCTATGCTAGGTATCTATCAATGCATATATATACTACTACATTAGATGGTGAACAAATTTGGTGAGAAATTATATAATGGTCCTTATATCATGATCTATAGACTATAAATATAGGTTTGGAAAAATGTTTTTTTTTTTTTTTTGTTGTTTTTGTTTTTGTTTTTGTTTTTGTTTTTTGTTTTTTGTTTTTTGTTTTTATTTCCCCACTGTTTTATCCAAAATTTATATTGTTTACCTTTTTTATTGCATATCTTAGTAAATGTTCCATCCCTATATATAAGAATTAAGAATAAAGAAGTAATTATTTCTTTTAATAAATTTTATATATATATATATATATATATATATATAAAGAAATGATGTTAAGACTTGAGTGTCAATGCACCAAAAAGAAAAATGCATATCTGCACAAAGAGGATAGTATTAGCGGACAAATTTCTTCCACTCATTACTTGCTGTTAAAAATAATCTATTGAATCAAAGTATCACTAATAAGTACTGAGCCACACATATCTAGTGATAAGATATACTAGTGAACTGAATGGATATTGGTATATCTAATAGACTTTGCAATTGACTTGAATATTCATTGGGGAGAAGTTAGAATAAATAAACAATAAAATAAATGATGGAACACATTTCAATTTTTTTTATTATAAAATTAATTATTTTTAATTATTTCACCTTTGAAAATGTTTCTTTTTCCCTCTTAATAATTTCCAATACAATAATAACACCTTAAATAGAAAAAATTATTTATTAATTTTTATGGGATGATGTTGTGTGACTCAAGGAAAGTAAAGAGAAGTATCAAACTTGATATGTTGATTTTACATCATTGCATTAGTCATAAAATAATCTATTGGCGTGTGTGTGATGTCAACATCATATGACTTATATGATACTCATTAAAATTATATTTTACGTCTAATAAGGCCAATTCTATATATAGCTTGACTTCCAAAAGTAAAGTAGCATCAAACACAAATTTCTTCTACTAATTTTGTCCTCATTAATTACTAAGTCCAACTATTATTAATTGAACTTTCATATATTAGTTTTAAGTATTTGCATTGACTAGAATATTCGTTACGAAGAATCTAAGTTAGAATAAATAAATAAATGATGGGACACATTTCAATTTTTTATTATGATATTAATTATTTGTCACAACTAAATTTTCCAATTCCAACTTTGAAAAATGCCATGAAATAATATGTTACATCTATTTATTTGTTTTTTTTTGTTTTTTTTTGTTTTTTGTTTTTTGTTTTTTGTTTTGTTTTGTTTTGTTTTGTTTTGTTTTGTTTTTTGTTTTTTTTTTTATAAAAAAATAGAAGAATAAGAATTTTATTAATCAGACAATAAATGTTTTACAAATATAATGATGGCTCAACGGTGACCATAAAACAAACTTATGCCTAAACTAGATTAAAGAATAAATAAAAGAATGGGATCCAAGTTCAAAAAAGAGGCCCAGGCATAAAGAATGAAAACAAGTAAAATAGAAGGCTCAAACCTAAATAATGAAATATTCTAAATAATAAATGCAGGTGTAGGAGCCTCTAATAAGTGACTAGCAACTATTTAAAATGTAGTCCTTTAGTTTTCAATTACAAGTTCACAATATAATATATGTAGCAACTTGTTGAACATGCTATTAAGTAATTGCAAATTAAATTTCATTAAAAAATTAGCTATTTTTCAAAACATTCTACTATTTATAGGTAACATTTATTGCGTATTGAAGTGAAGTAAAGCTAAAACATAATCTAATAGTCATGATATGAACATATCAGGTAGTGAAATTTATTTCAACTATCTTATCTACTAGTGTTGAATTTGAAATGCAATCCGTCCTTTGTATCAAAGCAGAGTTAAAGCCCTGAAAACATAAACTCAAAATCAGTAGTAAAAAAAAAAAGGATCATAACCAAAACATTTAGTAATTACCATACCTAGGTTCTTCTTCTTCCACTCCTTGGTGTCTTTGACCTCTTTCTATTTCCTTTCCTCATAATTTTGTATCCTTCTTCTTCAACAATTCTAGTAATCCAAAAGGGCTTTCGAGTTAAAAGCATGAGACTCCCCATTACCATTCCAAAAGCAGTGCCGCAACCATAGCCCAACAACACAACTTTCCAAGTGAACCCATATAAAATGCTCACATTGTCTTCTTGATGGAGCACTTCTAGGGTAGGTGGTTGAGATGAGACACCATTCCCACAATCTTTTGTCATTGGATATCCACGTAGGCCATCATTTCCTTCGTAAGAACTCTTTTCAAATGTATTGAATTGATTCCCCTTGGGTATGCATCCTGTAAGATGATTATGAGAGAGTTTGAAAACACTGAGAAATGTAAGAGGTGCCAACTCCTTTGGAATTTCCCCAACAAGCTGATTTGAGGAAAGGTCTAATGATTCCAACTCGGATAGTTTTCCAAAAGAACGGGGGATACTACCACACAACATGTTGTGCGATAAATTCAAACCTCGGAGGGAAAGAAGTTGTCCTATGGCCCCAGGAATTTTCCCTTCAAATTTGTTACTTGAGAGATCAATGGTGGTGTACACGGTCAAGATTTTTTCAAAATTAAGCTGGTTTCCTTTCCACACCAACACTAAAGAGTCTGTGTAATAGTTTCCTTGATCCCCAAAATAAGTTGGTGGCTTTTTAGCTTCATCAGTGTTTTTCATAGCAGTAAAGCTCTGGAACAACCAAACTGGTAAATTCCCAGTAAACTCGTTGTGAGAGAGATCAATGATCTTTAGTTGAGAAGACAAGTGTTTAGTTGTTGAACTGCTTATGGTGCCATGGAAGTGGTTAGATCTCAGACTAAGTACCTGTAATTTTGGGAGTGTTAACAACCACGCAGGGAATATATAGCTCAAGTTGTTTTCTCCAAGATCAAGAACTACCAAATTAATACAATTGGCCAAAGATCGTGGAATTCTTCCTTCCAACTTATTTCTTCTCAAATTAAGAGTATGCAATTGATTTGATGTGGAAAAAGTTGAAGGAATGGAACCATGAAATTCATTGTTATGCAGGTCCAGTACCTCCAAAAACTCACTAGAGTTTCCAAGACATTGCGGGATTGCACCACTTAAACTGTTGTTGGCCAAGTCTAGAATTTGAACATTGCTTAAATTGCATACAGTGGAAGGCAACTCACCAGTTAAATTGTTGTTGGCCAAGTCTAGAACTCGAACATTGCTTAAATTGCATACAGTGGAAGGCAACTCACCAGTTAAATTGTTGTTGGCCAAGTCTAGAACTCGAACATTGCTTAAATTGCATACAGTGAAGGGCACCTCACCACTGAGTTTGTTTTGTGATGCAGAATAATATTCTAAAGAGGGAGATGATGGAATAGGAAGTGGCCCTTCTAGCAAGTTGAATTGGAGAGCAATAATACGAATTGAATGGAGTTCCATTCTTTCCACACTAGTGAGGTAGTTGTGGGATAGATTAAGATACCACAATGTGTCCTGCCAGTTTGACCAAGCCCATTCTGGAATTCTTCCTTGTATTTTATTGTTGGAAAGATCTAGAAAGTCAATGAACT
>CP025647.1:25101209-25133675 GCA_003576665.1 Ipomoea trifida | reverse complement strand
TTTTTTTTTTTTTTTTTTTTTTTTTTTTTTTTTTTTTTTTTTTTTTTTTGTGCCTAAAGGGTTATACACTATATATTATAATTTATAACTATACTGTTTTATTTCATCTTCTCTTATATTTACCATAATAGCATACGCAATTAATTAATTAATTTTTTTTTAAAAAAGTATACACAATTAGTAATCTTAGCATAATTTAACTAAGATTTTCAGAATTTCAAAAAATAATCACTAATTTTATATTCATATAATAGAGTTAAAAGATTTTATAGTCCAATGATATATCTAGGTTTGAAACTCCGTACAGAATCTGCCATTTTCCTCATATGAAAAAAAGATTTTCTTTTAAAACTTGCAATTAACATTTTAAAAAAAGGTTAATTGCAAGTGGCATGAAGTGATTCTCCAAAGTGGGAGGTCATGGGTTCGAGCCTCAGTGGGGGCAATGTTGACTTTGTTGGGCTTCAGTAGGTTGAGAGAGTATATGGACAGATACTACATGTAACCAATCGTTATACCCTGCACCGCGGTGCACAGAGCAATGTGCACCACGTATGTAAAACGACGTCGTTTCGGTGTTAGTGGACTCGAACGCGAATGACTCAGGGAATTCATTATTTATAATACACATAATCATTATCTATAATACACAGAACGTTTGCCTAGAATACACAGAATGTTTGCCCAGAATACACAGAATATTGACACAAAATACACAGATGTTAGTTGATGCGGACGCAGACGCGAATGACTCAATGGAATTCATTATCTATAATACACATAATCATTATATAGAATACACAGAACGTTTGCCTAGAATACACATAATGTTTGCTGAGAATACACAGAATATTTACACAAAATACACAGAGAACTCATCCTCCTAACATTATTCGAATGCACAAACACATCACAACTTGTGTTAATAACATGAATACACAGAATATTTACACAAAATACACAGAACTCATCCTCCTAAACATTCGAATGCACAAACACATCACAACATGTGTTACTAACATGAAATCACAACATGTGTTACTAACATGAATACACATAACGGTTGCCTAGAATACATAGAACGGTTGCCTGGAATCCACAGAATGATTGCCTGGAATACACAGAATATTAACATAAATACAGACAGGCCGAAACGCGAAACGTGATTTTCAAAAAAAAACGGATGATTAGTTTACAATGCTCAAAACGACGTCGTTTAGGTACATGCATATTGCTATGTGCACCATGGTGCACAGTATAATTTGCCACATGTAACAGGGTCAATAGTATTAAAAAAAAAGGAATAGAAATTAAAAATGTCATATCATAAATAAGAAAAATATATGGTTAACTGAATGTAGATCACCATAGTTGCATCAAGTCTTTTCATTGACTTGGAAAGTTTAGTCATTTAAGACTTTGTGTAGTGTTAAATTCTGTAGATCATAATCAATAACGTAATAATGAGATGTTAATGTGAAAAGAAAACAAAAAAAGGAATAGAAGTAAAAATTTATGGCAAAAACTTGTGTGAGACCGTCTCACCATGAGACGGGTCGGGTCAAATCGGGTTAAGATGCGAATGTAACACTTATATGCACAAATGTCATACTTATATGCTCAAATGTAATACTAATCAGGAATAAAATTTTTGTTACTTATAAGGGTAAATGTAATACTTTTAAGGGAAAATACAATACTTTCACATTTCGATTTAAAAGTATTACATTTGCCATCAAAAGTATTATATTTGCTCTTATAAGTAAGGGACACTTGTAATAAACATTACTTATTATGAAAAATGTATTACTTTTTCTCTTATAAGTAACAAAAATTGTATTATTGATTAGTGTTATATTTGAGTATATAAGTATGCCATTTGCACATATAAGTATGACATTTGCATGGTGCTTTGACCCGACCCGACCCGTCTCACGAACAAGGATCCGTGAGACGGTCTCACCAAAGTGTGATCCAAAATTTATATATGTATAAAACTTATTTTAGTCATTAGAATTATAAAAACATATGCTCAAGATCTTGTGGTCAAGCGGCATGAGTGACTAGCTCATATTCTTGCTGGTATTTCTCTTAAATTTTTTATTTAATTTTTTATGGCGTGTTCTCTAGTTTACAGTTTTGATGTTTGCCGCAATTGTTCATTGCTTCACAATTATCTCTAACTTGAGTTATTCTTACAATATTTAATATTTTTCTTAGTTTCATGTTTCTATGAAACTAATGTGCTTCAATATCATTCTAATTTTGATTTTTAGTGCTTGGAAGCACTAAAAATGTATTTTCAGTACACTGGAATATTATTTTCCAATATTGGAATATATATTTCCAGTGCACTGAAAAATAATATTCCAATGCACTGAAAATATAATTTGCCAATCAATGACGAATTGTGTCTAAAAAGTAACAATACAGTATTTGATACTTGTTCTCCAAATATTAATAATACAGATAGATGATTCTTCATCTTGTCAACAAAACACTCCAAATATATAACAACTGTTATAGACTTATAGTCCAATGATATATCTAGGTTTAAAACTCCGTACAGAATTTGCCATTTTCCTCAAATGAAAAAGATTTTCTTTTAAAAACTTGCAATTAACTTTTTTAAAAAAGGAATAGAAATTAAAAATGTCATATCATAAATAAGAAAAATATATGGTTAACTGAATGTAGATCACCATAGTTGCATCAAGTCTTTTCATAGAAAAATATATTCAATTCATGATATACTGTATCATAGGAAACTTAATTGACATGCAATCACAAGTCACTAACAGGCCAGTAGGTTTAATTGCTCCAAAATAAAATATTTGTGGATTTAATTGCAACTTTCAAAAGTTCAAGGGCCTAATTGACTTTTTAGCAAAAGTTTGAGGGTGTATTTGACCATTTTCCCTATAATAACACATAACTAATACTAATATTAATGGGTTAAACAGGTTGACCATTAAGACAAGAATTTTAATATAAATGGGTTAACCCATTAATAACTTCAGATATGTTAAATGCTAAAATTAACCGGTTATTTTCATGTTCAGTTTCTAGTCATTTCAACTTTTAATTAACATGTGCAGCAAATTACCAAGTTTAATATTATAAGATTTTATTTTATTTTATTTTATTTTAGAAAAAAGAGTAAGAGAAAATATTATAGACAAATTCCACTTTTGTCTTTTGACTAAAATGATTTTGTTACTTTTAGTGCTTAACTTTAAATTAACAGCATGTTTGGTTCACGGAATGAATTTTTGAGGTAATAGGAATGCTATTCCATAGGAATGGAATAGGCAAGGAATAGAATAGAAATTGTATTCTATTGCTTGGTTCGCGAAAGGAATAGACTTAGGAATTATATTACAGTGTTTGGTTGGTTTAAAGAATAGAAATGAAATATATTTTAAAAGACAAAAATACCCTTATGTAGTAGTAGTAATAATAATAATAATAATAATAATAATAATAATAATAATAATAATAATAATAATGTTATTATTAATATTAATATTATTATTATTATGTAATAATAAAATAAAACTTATAATAATATTAATAACAATAATAAGAAAAAAGGAATAATAATAATAATAATAATAATAATAATAATAATAATAATAATAATAATAATAATAATAATAATAATAATAATACAAAAACAAAATTATATATAAAATAATGATTTAAAAAAAACACAAATGAGAGTTTTTGATCCCACATTGGTAACTCAAGAAGGGAAACTCATTTGAGCTCCTCTATATAAGATAATCATTGCTTCCATTTTAAAATTAACAACAAGATGATGCCTTAAAGAGCCAAAAGCTCCATCATTTAAGGAGCTTTAATTGCTCTTAGTTATAAATTTTTTTATATAAATAATATAGCATATATATATATATATATATATATAATATAGCATATATATATATATATATATATATATATATATATATATATATATATATATATATATGCGTGGCAGCGGCACAATGCCGCAGCCGCGATAATTATTATTATATAATTAAAATAAAAATTCGTAAAAATAAAGAAGATCAGAAAAATACCTTAGAAGAATTTAATCAAATTTTAGGTTTTAAAAAGGGTAAAAAAGAAATTATAATAAAATACCTATTCCTGAGAGGTCAGGAATAGGTTAATACCGGGGGGGCCCTGGTAATAGCTATTACCCTTGCAAGGGTAATAGCTCATTCCCAGGAATAATGTTCCTGGGAATACAAATGCGAACCAAACAACGGAATAGGTTATTACTGGGAATGCTATGCCATTCCCTACCTATTCCGTGAACCAAACAGCCCATAAAGGTAATAATAATATGATAGCCTAGTTACGGCAAAGATTAAAAAAAGGGTCAGTGAATACTTGACCTAATTTGCTATATCAACTTATCAAGTCAATTTATGTATGCATTGTAATTTTAGTCACAAAAGAGGTTGTTAAGCTTCAATTTACCTGCATGCCACAATTAATATGACAATAATGTATATTCTTTGTGTTAATGTGAAAAAGGTAAAAGAAATAATTAATAATTATATTAATTAAAAATAGCGGATTAATTTCTGCGTGTATAAAAATTTTAGTCACAGAGTTGTTAAACTTAAATTCACATGTCACAATCAATATGGTAATAGTGTGACTTCTCAGTCAATGCGGAAATGATAATGTGAAAAAGGTAAAAGAAAGAATACATAATTATATTAATTTAAAATACCAAGTCAATTTATGTGGGCATGGGAATTTTAGCATGGAGCTGATTGTTAAACTTTAATTCACATGCCACAATCAATATGACAATAGTGTGAATCTGGATAAATGTAGAAATGTTAATATGAAAAAAGTGAAAGAAAGAGTGAATACTTATATTGATTAGAAGTAACCTAAAGGATAGTTTAAGTGACAAAGAAACTTCTTTGTAGGGATATGATGATCCTAGGAATAACTCGGGTTCAATTCTCATAAGTGATAATTTCACTTGGAACAACTTCAGACTATAAGATAGAATGATTGATTGATGGAGAATGGCTCGGAACCTCGTGGTTTCTTTCAATTGCATTTGATTATAAATATGCATAAAGATAATAATTAAAATGGTTGAAAATTAGAGGTAGAGCAACAAGAGAGCCCGAGTAGTAGAAAAAGCAATCTTCCAACAAAGGGAGAATTGAAGTAGCTATCAATCCCATGTGTTGTGGGTGTGGGGAAAGATAAAAAGGCACAAAGATGACAAGATCTTGGTTGGCCGGAACCAAATTAAATGGAACATATAATGATGGGGAAGTAAATGGATGGACCATCATTCCCTACCAATTCTCACACATTCTTTCACAAAAAATAGAAAGGATATATGAATTCACCATTATTCTCTTGAAAGATACATTGCTCTTAGCCATGTGATCAGCTTACCTTCCAGGACCACTGGTTAGCATACAGCTAAATGGGAAATTTTAGTGACGGAGGTTGTTAAATTTCAATTCACATGGCATTATCAATATAGCAACACTTCTGGGTCAATGTGGAAATGGTACAATAATTTGAAAAGCTAAAAGAAAGATTGAATAATTATATTGATTGAAAATAAGGAGTCAACTTATGTGTGCATGAGAATTATTTAATTTGAGCCATGGAGGTTGTTAAATTTCAATTCACATGCCACAACCAATATAGGAATAACGTGACTTTTCAGTTAATGTGGGAATGTTAATGTGAAAAAGTAAAAGAAAGAAGGAATACTTATATCTTAATTATAGGAAAACAAAATCGTGGTTGAAAAGTTCTCGCCCAACAAGTATGGATAAACGATGTTGTTTAGATTAGGTTGTATGAAGAGTTGCCGATACATGTAGACGTCTTTTGGATTAAGGGTTTGGTTTATTTAATGATTTATATTGTAATTTGGTTAGGTTTAAAAATAGACGGTTCTTGGTTTGCAATCACATTCATTATTCGTTATGCTCTTTGGTTTCTGAATTGAACAGTAAAATTCAAGCATTTGTTAATGGCGCCTTTGTTCATTCTGGCAAACGAGCTTACACCGATGCGAACCTCGATCTAGTGCCATAAAACTCAGGTGTGTGCAAACGCACTTAATGCCAGACCGCAATGTTGGCAACAATATAAAGTGCCAGGAATGTGTGTTTCACGACAAGGAGGTTAGCCTGATAATGTTTTTTACATATTAATTAGTTTAGATAATCGTTCTAGTATTCTCATCGCACTGCGTAGGAATAAAAGTTTAGTTTTTTTCTTGCAAAGCCGGGTTGTTTATTTACGGATTGTTTCTAATTGTTTCCTAATGGTTTTCGAATTGGGCATTCTAATGGTTCTCTAATTGTTTATTCTAATCGTTATTCTAATGGTTTAGAATTAATAGTGTTAATCTAATTAAAAATAGAGTAATACTGCACATACTACCATTTTATACTCCATTTCTTACTCCCAACGAAGGTGTCATATGCATCCAAAAAAAATTGGTGGACCACAACTTCTATTATTTTCTTTATCTTCTATAAATCAAATTATGACACATGGCGGGGTTTTACTCCATGGGAGTACATGTATCATTTTCCTTAAAATATGAGCAAATGTCAATTTTGGTCCTACAACTATTAGCATAATGACAATTTTGGTCCACATATTTAATTTTTACCAATTTTGGTCCCACGACTATTGTTTTAGTACCAATAATTTTGGCTCCTTGACTGGGAAAGGAGTTCTCTATGCTGATCATGGACACACATGTGTTGAGGCTTTTTCTGGTGCGGATTGGACTGGGTCGCCTAACGATAGGAGGTCTACGATAGGATATTGTGTATTTGTGGGAGGCAATTTAGTCTCATGGAAGAGTAAGAAACAGAGCGTTGTAGCTCAGTCAAGTGCAGAGTCCGAGTATAGAGCTATGGCCCATGTGACCAGTGAAATAGTGTGGATGCATAATAGTCTAAAAGAGGTAGGTGTGGAGGTGAAGTTACCTATTAAGTTGTGGTGTGACAATCATGCAGCTATACATATCACGAACTACCCTGTTTTTCATGAACGAACAAACATATCGAGGTTGATTGTCATTTTATACGAGAAAAAGTTCAACAGGGGTTGGTATCTGCTGTGTAGTTCTGTAGTGGTGATCAACTATGTGATGTGTTCACTAAAAGGCTAAGCGAGAGTTGAATTTCATATATATGTAACAAGCTCGGCATGTTTGATATCTATGCTCCAACTTGAGGGGGGAGTGTTAGAGAAGTTAGGTGGTGGGTGAGAGAATTACTCTCAATCCTTAGAAGTTAGGTGTTTGAATTCTATGACTCATTCTCTTTCGTAGCTTGTATAAATAGTGTTATCTCCTTGTACTTTTAATACACAGTAAACAAAGAACATATGCCTAGTATTCAAACCTATTCATTGTCTAACAGTAAGTTTGAGTTTGATATTCAATAAGAGATCATATTTATTTATTTATTTTTAAAACCCCTAAACCCTAACCCTTAACCCTAAGCCTAAACCCTGTCCAGCTGTCCTTAAAGCCTTGTTGTAACCCTAATCCCTAATGTGGCATAGGTGGACTCGTTATAGATGAGACGTGGATCATCTCATTGTTGGGCTGCTTGTTGCTGACTTTAATAATTTTTCAACCCATTGTTGGGCCGGTTTTAGATTTTATTTTGTTTTGTTAGCCCATTGTAGGGCCTTAATTACACGATTATGGCATTTAGGCCATAGACTTCAATCGTTATATCGTGGATCAGGGTCCACAGTGCACTGTGAACCCTGGTCCGAAACGACGTCGTTTTGAATGTTAGTGGACAGTGGATATGAATGACTTCAGGGAATACACCAAATTCTTGTCTAGAATACACATAATGACTTGAATGAATACACAGAATATTGACACAACTACAAAGAAATCATCCTCCTAACATTCGAATACACAAAACACACCACAACCTATGTTTAAGTACCCTTAACATGAATACATAGAATAGTAGCCTACAATACACATAATGCCTTCAAAGAATACACATGATATTAACACAAATACACAAACTGACCAGAACGATAAATGTGATTTCTAAAAAAACAAATCGTTAATTAAAATGACCAAAACGATATCGTTTTGATATTGTGCACTCTAGTCCACGATATAAATTGCCCATAGACTTCATATGTTTGAAGGACTTTGTCCCTTGCTTTTATCAATGCAATTTACTTTTCTAAAAAAAAAAAAAAAAAAAACTAAACCTAAACCATAAACCCAAACCCCCAGCCGACACCTCTCTGGCGATTGGGAGAAAAAAGCGACAAAGTCTACGCGATATTCTTCGGCTTCAATTTCCGGCGTGATTGGGCTACCGCCTACGCATGGTCGAGATGACCATGGAGCAGGGCGATCGCCCCCCTGATCCCCAACTGCCGACTGATGTCTCTTCATTCCTAGAGGACTTGCGTAAGGCGGGAATTTCAGCGCCACCGATGGTGCTCGCTCGCATTACCGGCGATTCGTCCCTATTGGCGTCGCGGAGCATTGCTGTCAATTTAGATGGTCGCCATAATCAACCAGGTATGAATTTGCTTTCGTCGAATGCTCCAATCCCCTCTAGTCAGACTATTGGTCAACCACCAGAGACGGTGGCGTTGCAAAGAGGAATTGGCGGGGCCGTCGACTCCATTCTGCCAGGTACGCCTCCCTCTCGTATCTCCAGCACTGGGTTTGAATTCTTTAAATAATAATGTAATGTTTGGAAATTCAAATGTTTCGAATTTCATTCCATTTAGTGATTCTCATGTTAATTCTTTAAATAATCATGTTACCTTTGCTCATGATATACCTACTGTGGGTAATGGTACTGTTAGCAATTTGAATAATGTAGCAGCATGTCTAGGTAAGGCTACTGTTAGCAATACTATACTGTTCCTGCAGCAAATAATGTTTCTGGGCATGGATTGAATTCACTAAGTAATGTTAATGTTGGGAATGCTTTACCTACTGTGAATACTAATAATTCGAATGCTGCACTTGGCGGTCATATGGCACATTCATTAAATAATGTTAATATTGCTAATAAGAACTTGCCAAGTGCAACACTTGGTGGTAATGTGGCACACCCAACGAATAAGTCAAAAAATAATTCAAATAATTTGGCTAGACAAAGGGTTAATTTTCAGTCTTCTTCGCAGCCCACAGGTACAACCCCTAAATCCTTTGCTCAATTGTTTAATGCTTTTAACCCGGGGGTCATAATGTGTCTATTTCCGGTCACATTCCTGTGCCAGTTATCTCTTACAAAATTGTTGAAACACATCGTGAGGAACCATGCATTACTTTTGAGGATAATGAAATCCAACAGACGAATAAAATTAAAAATATTATGTTAGTTGGAAAATTTTCTCATGGTAAACAACTTTTGTCTGAAATTAGATCTTATTTTGCTAAAACTTTTGTGCTTCGTGGAACTGTGGAAATTGGCCCGATGGATCCTAGACATGTGTTTTTAGCATTCTCAAATCTTAATGATTGTGTGGATATTTTAGTTAAGGGTCAAATTTCTTTTAATGGAAAACATCTTATGCGATTGTTTCGATGAACTGCTGCTTTTGATACTCGATTTGAGACATTTTGGCCCTTGTGTGGGTGTTATTGCCTAATTGAAAAGCCAATTGTTTCTCAATTCCATGTTTAAAGCAAATTGTTAGGCCAATTGGCAGGTCCTTGCATATTGATGCTGCCCATTGGCTTTACATTTTGCTTTAAACATGAAAGTGAGAAACAATTGGCTTTTAAATTACGCAATAACACCTACATAGGGGCCAAAGATGTCTCAAATCGAGTACCAAAATCAATAGTCCATCGAAATAATCGCATAGAATATTTTCCATTGAAAGATATTTGACCACTAACTAAAATATCCACACAATCATCAGGATTTGAGAATGCTAAAAACACATGCCTAGGATCCATAAGACCAATTTCCACAGTTCCACGAAGCACAAAAGTTTTAGCAAAATAAGATCTAATTTCAGATAAAAGTGGTTTACCATGAGAAAATTTTCCAACTAACATAATATTTTTAATTTTATTCATCTGTTGGATTTCATTATCCTCAAAAGTAATGCATGGTTCCCCACGATGTGTTTCAACAATTTTGTAAGAGATAACCGGCACAGGAATGTGACTGGAAATAGACACATTATGACCACCCGGGTTCGAAGCTGTAAACAATTGAGCAAAGGAATGTACTTTGTGCATTTGAACGATTAACGGGTTGTGAGGAGGGCTGAAAATTAACCCTTTGTCTAACTGCATTATTTTTTGTACTACCACCACGTGTAGCACTTGGTAAATTGTTAGCAGTATTGGCATTATCAACCGTAGGCAAAGTAGTACCCACATTCGTATTATTTAATGAACCCAAGTTATGCACAGTAGGTAAATTATTCAAGCCATGCACATTGCTAACAACATTATTCAAACCATTTCCAGTAAGAGCAACATTGCTCACACCATGCACAGTAGTTGAGGTAGAATTATTTGTAATAGGAAAAGTACTAACATTAGCAATATCACCATGTGCAGCACTTAATAAATTATTAGCATTATGAATAGTACCAGTTATAGGCAATGTAGTAGGAGAAGAACTGAAATTAAAAGTCAAATTATTGCCATTTTGGCTACCAACTGTAGCATTACCTGATCCTATAGCATTATTGAATGGAAGTGTTCCATCCATATTGAGAGGCTGCCTCTCACGTGAGTTTGATACAGCAACACCATTGGGCAATCCATCAGACTGCCACGTTTGCCCACATAGAGCCAGTTCAACACCACCTTCTACGTCATCTACCATAGCAGTTCGCACAGTCGAGACTCGAGGTGCGACACCAGTGACACCATCATAGTTTCGTGCATCACCCTGAGCCGACGTAAAAATGAATGGAGGAGGAATGGTCATTGCTGCAACACTATGATCGATCATCACCGGTTGAGAAGCCATCGACGCTGGACCTGGGTGATGATCGCGACTTTCCAAAGTTGTCGAAGGTGAATGCGTCGCTACAGGGGGGTTAACGCCGGTCTCCAAAAGCGAAACTGAAGGAACCGTAAACCCACAGTCAGGGCCGTTTTTTAGATTTTTGGGCCCCCGTTCTTGTAAATAAATGAGGCCCCTACCAAAAGTGTAATCTTTAAAACCAGTATAAAAAGTTAGGGCAATAAGATTCGAACCCTTGACCTTATCTAGGAAATACAATAATCTTGTCTTTTTACCATTTCTCTATTTAGAATCTTTTGATATTAATCGCAAACTTTTTATTTTTTAATGTCTTAACTAGCTAGGTAAAAATTAAATATTGGGCCCTCTAAAATTTGGGGCCCTGTGATGTAGCCCAGCTTGCACAGCCCAAAATCCGGCCCTGCCCACAATGGTGGAGATCATCAAGAAAACGTCGCAAGATGGCATCCGATAATTCAGGGGGATTACTCTGTTGCGATTCTTCCTGGGCCAAAGTCATCGCCTATGAAAATTGTGACGAGGCACGCTGAGTCTGTCGGATGCCTTGTTAAACACTAAACAGGCCACCGTTCCTACGGTGTCTCCTGTTGCCCAACACACTAAAGCTCTGGCGGCAAAACGCACCCTGAGAACTCGGTCAGCGTCGGAGCAATCTAACGTTGCGGGGTTCTACCAGGAGGCGTTAGATGATGATAGTGATTCATCAATGGTCGGTAGAGTTGCTACATTGAATCTGCGGGGAAGGCCATAGGTCGTTTTCCAGGGGCCATGGTTCGCCCCCTAAGAGTACTCAACTACTCAAGTGCCATTTGGTGGCAGGGTCACTAGATCTCAGGTACGTAAGGAGCAGAGTAGTGCGGCAGTTGGCACGCCTATCTCTTCTCAATCCCCTTCCTTTTAAATGATGCGATTTCTTGTTTGGAATGTGCGGGGGATTGCCTCGCGTGGTTCTTTTCAAAGATTGCATGTGTTGCTTAGAAAACATAGGCCTTTCAGTTTGTGTCTTCTTGAACCATTTTGTGATACTGATAGGTTAGATTCCTTTAGACTACGACTTGGCTTTGACTCTACTTTTGTTGGGGTAAATGATAAGGAATGTATGTTTTGGCCACTAAGCTTTGCAGGTTAAGGAATGTTCTTGCTCCTTGGAGCAAGGAAACCTTTGGCAATAATTTTTCTAAGTTGCAGGAACTTGAGGATAAGTTGCAAGTTTTGGAGGAGGTGGTGCAACAGAACCCAGAAGATGATAGGGCCCTCATTGACTATAAGGAAAGTGTGGCTCTATTGCAGAGACAAGTTTCTATTGAGGAGGAATACTGGCAACAAAAGGCTCACATGGTGGTTGTTCAGGAGGGTGATAGGAACTCTAAGTTCTTTCACTTGATGGTAAAGGAGAAAAGGAGGAAACTCTACATTCATAAGGTTAAAGATGACACAAGGCACTGGATTGAGGATAGACAAGGCTGTCTTTTTTTTTGAGGTTATGTTCACCGCGGAGGTAGGTACTTTTGATTTTTCTAAACTTGATTGTGTTAAGCGTCTAATTACTGATGAGGATAATGCCTTGCTAACTGTTGTGCCTGAGGAAGATGTTAAAAATGTTGTGTTTGTTATGAATTCTATTAGTGTCGTTGGCCCTAACGGGTTTAATGGGGCATTTTATAAGACTTGTTGGGATTTTGTTAAAGGGGATGTGGACATGTGGTTAATATGGTCAGAAGTTACTTCCTTGGCAGGGAGTTCACCATGTCTATTACCCACACCTCCATTGTTTTGTTGCCTAAAAAGACCAATCCGGAGACATTTCATGATTATCGGCCCATTATTGCTTGTGCAATTTTAGCATTAACATTGTTACTAAGTTAATGGTAGTCAAATTGGTTTCTGTCTCTCCAGGTTGTTGTCGCCTCACCAGAGTGGTTTTGTTCGGGGCGGTCTATCACTAATAATATTTTACATGCTTATGAGATGTGTCATGGTATAAAACTATGAAATCAGGATATAGTGTTGAAGCTAGACATGGCTAAGGCCTATGATCGGGTTTCTTGGTTTTTTCTTGTTTCTGTGATGCGTAGGATGGGTTTTAGTGAGGTCTGGATTGATCTAGTCTATCGTGTTGTTTCTAATGTCTGGTATTCTGTTATTGTAAATGAGGTCAAGGAGGGTTTCTTTACCTCGTCTCGTGGTCTGAGGCAAGGAGACCCTCTTTCCCCTAATTTTTTTTTTATTGTTGCAGAAGTTCTGTCTATGCTCATTGCTCGAGTCCATTTGGATGAGAGCATCCCTAGATTCTCGCAGCCTACTAGTACTCTTCATATCCATCACTTAGCGTATGCGGATGATGTTATTATTTTTAGTACTGGTTGGCAGGGGGCTAGGGGCATTAAAAGAGTATGAGGGGTCTAATTGATTTTTCAAGTAAAGTTTAGAGGTTTATTTGACCCTTTTTTCCATGATATATTATGTGCAACATTTTATATTACTCCGTATATTTTACTCATTGAAACTATGAAATAAATCTATTCTCGAAACACTAACACAATTTTTTTTTTTTTTTTTTGTTTTTTTTTTTTTTGAATTAAGAGGTGTGAATCCTAAGATGCATACATGTTATGCACTAGGGACATATTCATGTGATTTGGTCATTTCAAAACACTAAATACTGTTTTATAAACAAGTGCGCCAAGTGGAGAATGTTAACTAACTGAAGGTAATTAAGTAAAGACTAGTTTCTTGTATTGATTGTGTCCTAACTTGGTCCAACTATATGTATATTTGAGAAGTTAAAAGTATTGTCATAATATCTTGATTCACACATATTTAGAGAATTGAATGGACCAGAAATTGCTATTGCTACAAGTCTTTTTTTTTTTTTTTCGCTTTAATATTCTTAGTGAAGAAGTTAGCTAGTAAAAGTAAATAAATAATGAAATTGGTGAATTGAATATAATGAAATTTGTTAGAACTACTAATTGTTTTTTCCTTAACTTAATTGATTCGACTGAGATGAATTAGCTAGAAAAGGAAAATTTCCCATGAAATTAATGACTTGAATGGAAACCACTATATTACAAGCCTTGACCGCCAATGACCTTGTGATCTAGTGGCACCCGGTTGCACCCCATGTGGAAGGGAATGGTTCGAGCCTCAGTGGAGGCGCTGTTGTCTCTTTAGTAGTACTGAAAAAAAAAACATGGCTCGAATATTCATAGTGAATGAGTTATTGATTTAAATATTCATCACAGGAAGTTAAAAAAGGAAAATAAATAATGAAACATATTCATTTGTTTAATCTTTTTTTTTAAGGAAAAGGAAATAAAATTAATCCTCGCTCAAGTCATGAAGTACAACAAAAGAAATAAAAATAAGTCCAAAATCATTACAGACTCTACTAATTAAGTGTGTAGTAACAAAACCAGCTAAAATGTGAGCAATCAAAAGAAATAAAAATAAGTCCAGAATCATTACAGACTCTACTAATTAAATGTGTAGTAGCAAAACCAGCTAAAATGTGAGCAATCATATTTGTTGTTCAGAGTAATTGTTGAGGTTGTTAATTAAAATTAAAGTTGAGCATCTATTTCTACAAATAATCCCATCCCAATGATTTGTCTTAAGCTAGCTTAAAGCTTCATGAACAACAAGTGCTTCTACTTCCCTAGGCTACAAAGCCCCAACTCTCAAAATGGAATTAGCCGCCACAAGATTCCCTTGATGATCACGCAGAATCCAACCAATACCCATAAGATTTGAATCCATGATAGATAGATGCATCCACATTCAATTTATACTTCCTTAGAATTGGTTTCTTCCGCTTAACAACACCAGCTCTTGCCTTTTTATTTAACTCGCTTCATGTTTTTGAATGAATTTCCAATCTCTGGGGTAAGCCAAAGACAATTTCACTATCTCTTTAGGATGTGTATCAATATGCTTCCAAACCTTTTTGTTTCGAGCCTCCAAAATGCCTCAACAAATCGTGGCAAAGTGAGTAAGTTCCACCTTTGAAACTGTATGAAATTGTTGCTTTAGCCAATCAATTAAATCATCACTATTTGTACAACTCCAAGGCGTACCATAGGTAGTCCACACCATTTTGGCAAAGACACACACAACAAAAACATGATATAGTCAGTTTCATCCAACCTGCCACATAGAACACATTAACCGTCACAAGGCACATGGCGTATCTGTAACGAATCTTTCGTAGGGAGGGTAAAAGAACACAAATTCCAGAAGAAGCATTTGATATTAGGAGGTATCATTAAATCCCACATGCCAGTCCAACCTTTCCACCCATTAGGTCTACACTCACCCATAAAAAATCTGTAAGCAGTCTTGACAGAATAAATCCCATTTAATTCATCACTCCAAAAGTAAAAATATCATCAAGGCATTTATATATATAAAGAAATAGGAATTTTCATAATCAAGGATTTATCTCGATCACAAAACAAATCACTCAAAATATCAGCATCATAAGCATTCAACTCTAAGTTCATAAGAGAATTAACAATGATATTATGGAGATGATCATAGCAAGGAGTCGTAATGAAAGGATAAACATTGTCAGGTAACCACGGATTGTCCCAAACCCTTATCGTATTACCATCCCCCACCTGCCATCTAAACTCATCCTTAAAATTGTTTGCTGCTCATTTCTCTCAATAATTTTAGTATCGCGCTTGGTTTATGCAGAGATGTAAGCAAATTTTACAGAACAGTTTGGATCATAAAGCATGCATCATTCTAATTACACTTCAGTTTCTTTTGACAATATTGCTATGTTTTTTAATTTCATTTTTTTTACACGTATTAGTTTCATTATGACAATAACAAAGTATCATTTTAATTCTATTACAGTTTCATTTAAGAATATATGAAAGAACTAATATGATCATCACTTTATACCTTGGGTATTTTTAAAAATATTTTTATTTTATAATTTGAAAGTGACCCATAAGAAATGGTAATAATAGAGAATGAAGCATACGGAATAAGTGTAACGATAACAACAATGTTAAATTTCAAAACTTTACCTATCTAAGGCGCAGTTATTCATACGGATGTGAATTGTCATATCTAAATTGAAAAATACCAAATTTTATTATATGGAATGATCCACACAGTTGTAGTATACACCATATTATCAAATAATATATATTTAATACACAAATAATGTATTTTTAGTATATTAAATGTGCATTATATTAAGAAAAAATACATTATTTTGTATAATGTACATTCAGTACACGAATAATATACTTTAGTATATTAAAAATGTACATTTTGTTATGATCTACACATCAGTACATCACTGTGTAGATCATGGTCTTGGCCCACACAATAATTTGCCGAAAAATACTTGATGGACACATATTTTTTACTCCAAACTTTTACTCCTTACAAGTTCTTGATGTAGGCATTTTTCTGTGGACCCATATGATAAAATAACTTTTCATTGTTTGCCACATCAGAGAGTAAAAGTAAATGAGTAGAATTTGAGAGTATGAAGTCATCTAAATTAGGCCTACAATTAAGTTACAGAAAGAATATTTCAAAAAAAAAAAGTAATTAATATCATCTGGAGTCTTCTTAGTATAGTTATTTTGTCACATTTTGTCCTAAACTTTCAAGTTAATTACCTGTGGTCCTTCAATTATTAAATTTTAACAAGTTTTTGTTTTTCCGTAAGATCACAACTGGTAAAAATTTGAAATTTAAAGGACCACGATTAGTAAAAATTTAAAAGCTGAAGGATCACTGTTGGTTAACTAGGATTAAATGTGGAAAAAACACTATACACGGATAACTAAAAATGGCATTAAGTCATTAACTAAAAAACAAAAAAAAAAAAAAAAAAAAAAAAAGAAGAGTTATTGTTATATGGGATCTTTCGAGAATAGTGCTTTAACCACATTTAGTCTTAAACTTTTAAATTGATCACCCTGGTCTTTCGATTTTCAAATTGTTACCATATGTGGTCTAAATTACTTCTTATGGAGGACCAAAGATGGTTAAATTTTGAAAGTTGAAGAATCATATGTGATAAATTTAGATCACGGATGATAATAATTTAAAAGTTGAAAGAGTATGGTAGTCAATTTGAAAGTTTAGAACTAAAGATTAAAAAAAATATTACAGTGAGACAAAAATCATTGAGAAAAGAAAGCAAGGCATAACCTCGACGTCAACACATTCATGTTTCTTTGATTCGGTGACTACAAAACCAACTGCAGTTTAACGATGTCGGTGGGATTCCACTTTGTGACGCTGATTGAAGTGTATACACCAACTCACAATTGATACACACTACCTATTGATAACTACACAGTACCAACTGAAGCAAAACACAAATTCATAATTAGCCCCCAAAACTCTCGTAAATTCTGAAATTAAACCAAAACATTCCCAGATCTGTCTCTATTTTCCTCCATATTCTATAGCTTCCTTCAAATCTAATCAATGCATGATACATACATACAGTCATACAGTCCTTTAGCGCTATAGTACCCAAAAATCTGGAAACCATTTTCAAGATCCAAGCTTTCTTCAAAACCCAATTCTTCTTCCAAAAACTTCTGGAGAGAGAGCGCATAAACGGAATTCTTGAATTTAGATTCAGTCATTATTCACAAAGATCCAGTGTTTCCTTCAAATCAAAAGAAGATTAAAGCTAGCCCGCCCTTGAAGTTTGAGGCATTGTCAAACTTCAAGATCCAGTTTTTCAGTGATTAAAGGTGTCTATGGAGTAAACAGATCAGAGGTGAGTGAACCCTTTAGCTTCAAAATCTTCAATTTGGAAAGTTTGTGTTATCTGTGTTGTGAATGGTTTGGATTTGAACTGTGGTTAGGGCGTAGGGTTTTGTTGCAATGAGAGAACAGAATTCAATAACTGATCCAATTGGGCAAAACATAATAAAGCAGATAAGCAATGTGTGTTTCTCAGTGTTTGTGTTCTCTGTGCTTATCTTAACTATGATTGCGGTTACATACCAACCCCCTGATCCATGGGAATCTGCTAGAGCCCTGACTAGGGTTTTCACCGAGGTCGGAAATGCCACGTTTAAGACCGACAATTCTGTCCTGAAAACCGGTGAGGATCTCATTGACACTGCCAGTGCCCCTTCCCCTGCGTTTACCATTGTGCCAATCACAGAGGATACAATTGAGAAATCCGAAGGGAAGCTCCCGAATGCGACTTTAAAATCGAATTGTGCAGATGGGGATTCGATCAATTGCTCGGATCCTAGAGTCATGTTCACCATTGAGAGGTTTAATTTCAAGAGGTTTAAGTCCCTTGTGTTCTTGGATTACCAGACTCCAGTTAATGGATCTCGCCCCGATGAATGTGATGTTGCCTGGAGGTATAGGAACAAGAGAGAGAAGTCGTGGAGGAAGTATAGGGATTTCCGGAGGTTTAAGATTGGATATTCCAGCAATTGTAGTTATAAAGTGACTTATGCTGGGCGATGGCATTCGGGGGCGAATGCTCGTCCTCCCAGGGTTCAAGCTAATAATACCGGTAGACCTGGCCCGAAAGCGAAAATCGCTCCGCCAGTTCGGGATGAGGAGATCAATGATACGATCCCCGTGCTAGCATCGGATTTAGCTTTTAGAAATGGGAAATACTTGTACTATTCTCGTGGCGGTGATCGTTGTAAAGGAATGAATCAATTTCTCTGGAGCTTTCTGTGCGCTCTGGGCGAGGCTCAGTACTTGAACCGGACATTTGTGATGGATCTGAGCATCTGTTTAGCGTCTACTTACACTCAGAGTCACAAGGACGAGGAAGGGAAAGACTTCAGGTTCTACTTCGATTTTGAGCACTTGAAAGAAGAGGCGTCGATTGTTGATCAAGTAGATTTCCTTACGGATTGGGGGAAATGGGACAAGACACACAAGAAGAAAATCCCCGTAAGAAAGGTTGCTGGCTATAAAGTCACACCAATGCAGCTCAGGAAAGACAAGAGCACAATAATATGGAGACAATTCGATGCCCCCGAGCCTGAAAACTATTGGTATAGAGTCTGTGAAGGCCCCTCGGCAAAGTACATCCATAGACCGTGGCATGCGTTGTGGAAATCCAAACGATTGATGAACATAGTTACTGCAATTAGCGGGAGTATGGATTGGGACTTTGACGCTGCTCATGTTGTTCGAGGACAGAAAGCCGAGAATAAGGAGTTATGGCCCCATTTGGATGCTGATACATCGCCAGATGCCCTCGTCGAAAAGATTCAAAAAATGGTTGTGCCTGGAAGGAATCTGTATATCGCCACAAACGAACCGTTCTATAATTACTTCGATAAATTGAGACCTCACTACAAGCTTCACTTGCTCGACAATTACCAGTATTTGTGGAGCAATACGAGCGAATGGTACAACGAAACAACCCAGCTGAACGGTGGACGCCCCGTTGAATTTGACGGATACATGAGGGTTGAAGTAGACACCGAGGTTCTTTACAGAGCCAAGACGAAGGTGGAGACGTTTTACAACTTAACCAAAGATTGCAAGGATGGGATCAACACATGCTAGCTAGGCAGGCTGCGTATCATTTGTGAGTTCATATATATACCATTTAGCATGCTTTTTGGCGTATCCAATTTTAGAATTTATCAGGGTTGTTATTAGCGTGGTTTTTCCATCGATCATATTGATTGTACCCCCCCTTCTGTCATGACATATTTGTACAATATATTCAGTTTTCTTATACCACCTGCATATGTATGAAATGCAATTATCTGTTTCCTCTCATCTTCATTTGCTCTTTTGTTCGGTAACTTGTTGCAGTTCCCCAAACTTCATTGACACATGAGAAACCTATGCTATAATACAGTTCCAAGCCATGCTAGATTGCATGGCGTTTTATTCCGGCTTTGGAAGAGTTTATGATGAGAATAGTAAATTTTTCCCTTCAGAGAATGGAGTATTCCTTTGTGTGTGTGTGTGTGTTGTCCCTTTCAACTGCATTTTCATGTTGTTGTGAATCAAGAAGAATTTCATACACAGTGCAAAAATAAATTTAAAAAACACATGAAGCTAGCTAGCCATTAGCTACATTCTGTATTTCCAGGACTATCTGCATTCCAGCTCCCTGATGATGCTACTTGATCCTGAAATGGTTCATACTCCTGCATTGCACAACACAGAAATGTGGTAAGTTTAGGGCTGTACATTCAATTAACCAAACCGAATTAATCAAAAATTTTAAAGCTTTTATTACCGAATTAATTGAACCGAAATTTTTTGCAGTTAATCGGTTAACTGACATTTTTTTTTAGCAATTCTTAAAATTATAAATAAAAATTAACATTACCAATTACTTCAATACCTATAATAATAATAATAGGGTCACACTTGTGTGGACCCGTCTCATAGATTCTTATTTGTGAGACGAGTCGGTTAGGTTGAATCAACATGCAAATGTCATACTTATGCTCAAATGTAATACTAATTAGAAATAAAATTTTTGTCACTTATAATGAAAAATGTAATACTTTTGAAGAAAAATGTATAGTAATAATTTTGCATTTTGATATAAAAGTATTATATTTTCCATCAAAAGTAATGTTACCCAAGGAAAAATATAATACTTTAAAATCGAAATGTAAAAATATTACATTTTCCCTTAAAAGTATTACATTTACCATTATAGGTAACAAAAATTTTATTTCTGATTAGTATTACATTTGAACATATAAGTATGACATTTGTGTGTAGAAGTATAACATTTTAACATTGACCCGACCCGACCCAACTCACGGAGAGACGATCTCACACAAGTTGTTGTCATAATAATAATAATAATAATAATAATAATAATAATAATAATAATAACGGAGAGACGATCTCACACAAGTTGTTGTCATAATAATAATAATAATAATAATAATAATAATAATAATAATAATAATATACAAAAACAATACAATAACAACGCTTATACAAGCACAAATTTAAAAAGTTTAAGTATAAATAATACTATAATAGCCAATCAATATTTTCAAATAGAATTAAGTCCATTAACTAAAATTTTATAAAACCTTTAACCATTAATCAAATTAAACTATTTTACTTAAAAAATGATTAACCAAAATTCTTTAATTTGGTTGATTGATCGAACTTTTACCAAACTTTCCACACCTTAGGTAAGTGTCTGCAGCAGTAGGCTCCATCAAATCTTATCAGTTTTTAGTTTGGAAAATTATTGACTCTACAATTAACAATGAAGTATCATAACACCCTTAAATAAATAGATATACTATGCACTCTCTATACATATGAACTAATAAATCACTCTAACTCAAGATTATTTTATATAGAAAATCGACCCCTTGATCTCATGTTGGGAGTTTCACAATCATTATATCATATGTTATGATCTGCATTCAAGGTAGACCATGTACTCATATAGAAGTTTATTTTGAATTCAATGTTCATTTTTTAAGATTTAATTTTAATTTATTGATCAGTATAGTACCTAAATATGAAGATTTAGTATACTAAAATGAACATTTATCAGTAGTCTATAATACAATGTGGACTATAATCCATAGTATAATTTGCTAAAATTTTCAGGACTTGACTTGTGGTGGAAGATTATTAACTAAGGGTGTGTTTGGTTCATGGGTTAGACATAATGAATGGGAATGAAAGTCATTTATATGGTTTGGTCGATAACTTTTAAAACATAGGTATATGATTTGATTATCCTATAATTACAAAACTCATTATTTAATTTAAATAAGGTATCATTCCATTAATTCAACATTATTCCTCCTTTTTCATCGTCTCGTTATTTTGTCACCTCGTCACTCGTCTCTCCTCACTTCATCGACTTTCTCATTGCATTGCCTACTCAATCACTTCATCGCCACTCAAATAAATTGCATTGATTTTTTGTTTTGTATTTTTAAAACCCTTATACTGATTATAGGGTCATACATAACCAAATATCAATGTTGGTAATCATTCAAATTCCATTTACTACCGAACATGCAAAATACTTTCACAAAAACCCATTCTAAGTATCAATTATTCGATTCTCGTTCTGATTCCGATTTTCATGTTTGAACCAAAGACACCCTAATATTGTGTAAAAGCATGAAGTTGTGATTAAGTTATTACCTCCATCTTGTGTAGGAGTTCTCCAGCATTGGTTGCTGATATCACAATGTTTCTTGCTGATGGCTTAATAAAACCTTCTTCTACACCCTTGTCGAATAATCCCAGTAAGCAATCATAATATCCGTCGATGTTTAGAAGTCCAACCTGTTTAAGGAAAATATTTCATAAGAAACGTCTATTTACCAAATTCACATTATTGAGGAATAACCGATGGTATTTCGTTCAATATTTGAATCAAATTATAACTCTTTTTGGAGTATTACTGACTCTGTTACAATGTAGTATCTGTTCATAACTACTTTTTCAACCTTCTGAAATACAAAGAGTCGACAGTCACCTCAACTGAGACTCGAACTCACTCCCTTCCATGAAATATTTTACTTGAATTTTAATGAAATTCATCCCTAATATAAAATCCGAGTTAATTCTAGGAATGACCCCTTAACTATTGACGTTTATCAATTTTTCTCCGATTTTCAATTGTACCATATATAGACCATTGACTATTGACATTTACCAATTTTCATTTTATTCATAAATGGTCCTTTGACTATTGATTTTGTTCCAAATTTGATTTTCTAGTTAAATATCAATTTAATAAACATTAAATTTAAGGGTAATAATGTAAAAAATTTAGTTCTTCGCATTCGACTAATGATGAACTCAATGTACTAAATTTACGAACTTAATTTGTTCATCTCAATAAGCCAATTTTTACATTATTATTCTTAAATTTAATGTTTTTTAAATTGATATTTAACTGAATGACCAAATTTAAAACAAAATCAATAGTCAATGAAACATTTATTATCAAATTGAAAGCCGATGACGAAAATTTGTAAAGATCAATAGTCAAGGAACCATTTATAATCCAATTGAAAGTCGAATGATAAAATTGATAAATATCAATAGTCAATGGACCATTCTTAAAATTAACTATATAAAATCCTTTTCGAGATTCATGGTTTAATTCAAATAATTTAAATTTTGCTTGTTGAGCATATCATATATAAACATAAATGTGCAATCTAGCTATCAGCTTAGATTTTTAGGTGAGATGGAGCACATGCTTCAATTTTGCTTACTCTTTTGTATTATAGAACACGACAAATTATGAACATAACATATGCTACAGATTATACCATGGCTCAAGGTCTATTTTGTATTGTGAACTCTGATATAAAATAACGTTCAAATTATATGTTTGCAATTTACAGATAAAGTGTCTACATTAGCAGATTATGTGCATGTAAATAAATTGAAGGCACATAATATGATAACTACATGCACATGCATATAACAGGTTAACTGCATACACATAGTATGCATTTAACATGTTATATGTATGCAGTTAACATATTATGTGCTTTTAATTTATTTACAGACACATAATTTATTAACTAAAAACGCATAATATATTAATTACAGACACGTAATTTTTAGACTATGGTCCACAATGCAAAGTAACCTTGTTCCATGATATAACAATTGTATAGAATACTATTCGGCCAAACTTTATTATAATTACATTTAGCCATTTCTTGTTGTGCTTTAAAAAATTTTAGATTTTGGGAGATAGATTCCGACTCAATACAATAACAAGGAAATTTATTATTATTATTATTATTATTATTATTATTATTATTATTATTATTATTATTATTATTATTATTATTATTATTGCATACATGAAGATTTGAACATGTGATCGTTTACAAAAAAAGTTATACGTCACTAGATTATAATTAAAGTTTAAATTACATGTTCGAATTTTATTAATGGAAGAAAAAGAAAAGAATAAAAATCGTTCTACTTCTTCTCTATATGAATTAAGTATTATCATATTAGTAGAAGTAAAAAAGAAAAAAAAAATAATTAAGAGAATGTATAGATATATGTGCATGCATTTTATGTATGTAGTTGTCAATAAAAATTGAATTTATGTTTATTAATTAAGTGAAATGAATTGTTAATATCAACTTAACCCCGTTTGCATCGTTATTCGTATAGAGTATCAAAAAGGATTTGCTTAGACTTTTAATCAATTAACAAAATTACAAAATTTAAACAAATAAAAGAGGAAAAAAAAAAAAAAAGAGTGACAAAAGCCTCATGATTCGTTAAAAGTCAACATCACAAGTTGAATATTGGAATTTGATTAAGCTTTAATACATTTTTATTTACAACTTACACCTAATTTGAGGGATCTGTTTGCTCTTCCCCAAATAATAATTAAGCAATGAAAACAAAAGCCTTAATTTTATATAGGCATTTTATGTATATAAGTATATATTAATTAATACATTATTGTGTAACTAATATGGTGTTAAAATTAGTGAAGATATCATCCATCTTAGAAAGATTTTGTTCCCACAAAAAACAGGTATTGCATTATTGTTAAGAAAAATAATTTTGGATTTGAATTGGTGTGTAGCCACTAGCCAAGATATGATCCACGAAGACTGGGAGATCATGTGACTCTAATGAGAATATTGGCCATATCTTTAATGATTTAAGATCTTTTTTTTTTTTTTTAAAGTAATAATAAGGGAGAGTGATCACACTAGCTAATTGACAACCAGTCTGAAGCGCCTAGTAGAAGTGTCTTTCATGCATTCGATGGGCACATCACGTGCCTCCCACTTGCATGCATAGGTTGTAATATTTTGTAAAAAAAAAACATGAATTTTCTCTTTTATCTGTCACACCACCTTCTTTTTCTTCCAAATGCAACATAAAAACTTCCAAAATTAAAAAATCAAAGTTGAGAGTTCTCTCAGTATGTTATGTACAAATAGACATAAGGTTTGGACTATAATTGGTAAAAGATTAACAATAATGCTACATTTTGTTACAAAAATCATTTAATACTGGGTTATTATTGTTTTTAATTTAATTATTTGTTATATGTATTATTATTATTATGTAAATTTTATTATTGCTAATCGATTAAAAATTTTCCCCTCTCTCTATCTTTTTTAATAAAGAAGTCTTATATATAATGTCACATAGTTTTCAAAAAAAATATATAATGTCACATAATAGAAAGCTACTCTCTTAACCGTGGAATGAAGTATTTGAATAATTCCTTGACATTTGGTATAAGTGATTATTCACTTAGCAGTAGAATGAAGTATTTGAAAATTCCTTTCAAAAAAAAAAAAGTATTTGAAAATTTTTTTTTAGAAAAAGTATTTGAAAATTATTTATGCAGATTGAACCATCTAGATTTGGAACATTTTATTCCATTCTTTAGCAATCACAAAAATATAATGTTTCCTTGTTATAGCAGGTTTGAAAAGCTTTTTTATTAAAAAAAAAAAAAAAAAAAAAAAAAAAGAGAGAAGATTTTCTAGATTTAATTTTCCACCACAATCTCTCTACCTAGCTAGGCCCTATCCTTATAATTGCCAAAGAGATATCATATATCCTATCCTATCATATCATATCATATCATTTCATATCATATATATGTAGAACATAAAATATACAAAATTATAAATAGATACACAAAACACATACTTCAATCATATATTAAATTTTTAATTGAAATAAAACACATACTTCAATTTATACACAAATTGAACAAGTAAATTTTATCAAAATAAATTAAAATATAATGAGAAATTAAAGTAGCTAGGTAACTAGCAGAAGGTCTTACTGGTTTGTCATGAATACCAAGCTGAGACCATGTTATCATCTCCAGCATCTCTTCCATAGTTCCATATCCTCCTTCAATCCAACACCAAATCATACTTAATTAGAAGCTAATTTAAGTAAGGTTCTTTAATTCCAGAACTATATATATATATATATATATATATATATATATATATATATATATATATATATATATATATATATATAATTTGCTGCTTATGTAAAATTGGTTGGTTCATTCATTATATTCATCAAATTAAAAACACAGTTTCTAAATTGTCCAATAATAATCGCAAATTATATCGTGGACCGTGGTCCACAATGCATTGTGGACCGCGGTCCACGATATAAGAACTGAATAATAATTTCATGTATGTTAAGGTTGTTTATTAGGGTTTGGTTACCAGGAAGCGCGACAAAAGCGTCAGCTCGGCGAGCCATCTCAGCCTTCCTTTCGTGCATATCAGAAACTATTAATACTTCTCCCACCGCATGTCCCGATATCTGTTCTATTATACTATATATTAGCAATATTAAACATTTTCTGAAAGCTATAGCTTCTAGCCAAGACTTAATTTTATTATCTTATATATAGACTGTTATCACATTTTCAAGAAACAGGCCACTGAATTTTGTCTTTCACACTGACCTTGGCCCAATAATTTTTTAATAACCAATTGATGAACTTGACCTTTTACTGACCTCCGTCCTCCGCCCAACAACATATCCCATATTTTGTGTGTAAATTAAAATTCGATACACATACATACATGTATGTATATATGCAGTTGTGTAAACAAGGATAATGAATGAAATTGATACCTCTACCGGAACAAGAGCTCTTGGGATAACTCTGAAGAATATATATATGCAACATGAAAAAACAAAAGTAAATATAAATGACTCTATTAATAATTTTCATTTATTCTTTGTGTAAATCCCTTTTAAAGATGAGTAAAATAAATAAGTAAAACAGTGATAATTAGGAGAAATTGAAGTTTGTATGTGTTACTATACCCAGTAACATTACAGCCACCATCACGAACAGTCTGAGAAACCAAACCCATAAGACCAATACTTCCCCCTCCATAGATCAGATCAATTTTCCTCTCCACCTATAATAATAAATATTTAATTTGTACACATATATAAATGATGAAATATGTAATTACATACATACATATATAAAGATTTTGTATATATTTGATAAAATTAAACACAGAAATAGAGGTTGGGGGGATAGAGGAGGACCAGTTCTCTTCCAAGATGAAGAGCAGCATCACTGAAGATTTTCCTGTTGCCTGGATTACTCCCACAGAACACACAAATCTTCTTGAATTTGCCCATTTCTTTGTTGATGATGATGATGGGTCGAGGTTTCTCCTAGCTAGAAAGATAGAGAGTTCACTTTTGTGATCAAAACATGTTTACTCTAATTGATGTGATTATATACACGTTTGTAGGGTTAATTATTGGGTGTGCCGCCGGATGCAGAACTATTATCCTCTACTTAAAAACTAATAATAAAATGAAAAAGTTTTTTATTTACCTCTAGTAAAATTATTCTTTGACATGTATGTCACGTCATGATTCGTTAAATATTATATTACGGGATTGTGTATTTTAATTGTCTTTTTTTATCTAAGTATTGAGTAGATTAATTTTTTTAACTAGTGATGATGAGATCAGTAAATTCATGAGCGTTATGAAAAGGTGATTAACTCATTATCACGTAGAGTTGACTTGTTTATAAGAGCAAACCCAATGGTTTTTAATTTGAAAAATAGTAGTTGTACTCTATAGAGTATAACTCTCACAAAATATTTGATATTTATTAGATGAAGGAAAATGAATGAATATTAAAAAACTATGTCCTACCCTATTTTATTAATCAATCAAAATATGACACTTAGTATGGATTAAAAAAAATAGAGTAGAAAATGAGAGACCATGTAGTATTACTCGATCAACTCTTTGAATTTTTGGCAAGTTTTTTTTTTTTTAAATATTTGTTGGGTCCATGCCCCCCCCCCCCCCTCCATATATATATATATATATATAGAGAGAGAGAGAGAGAGAATATTTTGATAATCAAAATTCTATATGAGTCAATTGGCAACTACTCTAACACACGTATTCGAGCAAGTGAAATGCACGTGCTTTGCTAGGCGCCCTACATAGGCTTCATTTTTTTTCTTTTCTTTTTTTCTTGACAAAATACCGAACACGGCAGAAAAGCTCAAATTATCTATTTCTTCTCTTTTCTCTTCTAAATTAGCAAAAAATTATGAAATTTTTTTAGAAAATCCATATTGAAGATGCCTTAAGTAATCACTATATATATATAAAATCTTACCGAGGCTTTTTAATTGAATAATTAATTAATTACAATAATTTTGGTGATTAGTTAATAATTTTGTCCTTTATATACACACTTGATCTAATCAATACTTTTTGCTGTCTGCGTGCTATTTATTTATATATTATTAAAAAGAAAGTAAAATGGCAATCAGTGTAAGAATGACCTGCATGACATGTAGGCAAGCAAGGGGTGGGTCCATGGGCCATGAGATGAATAACTCATTTTTGCCACCACTTTTGATAAAAGTCAGAGTGGATACTCTCATTTAATTTCATTTTCAACTTAATTATTATTTAATATTTTGGTTGGTGCACCAGCCACCAGCAAATGACAAAATTAATGCCACTCTTCTCTTCCCTCACCTTCTTAATTGGAATTTGGCTGTTGATTCATCTCCTTTAGAGATGTCAATAAAGCGGGGCGGGACTAGAGGCATACGCCTGTTCCCGTCCTCAACTTTTTCTTCCATTTTTCGTTCTTGTCTCAATCTCTGTTGAGAAAGAAAAAAAAATTTCCCCATCTTATCCTCAAGGGAAATATATCGGAGGACGGGGAGTTCTCTTCTCCATTTATAAATTATAAAAAAGATTAAAAAATTTAAAATATATATTTAAATAAATAACTCATATATATTCATCTTCAATAATATATATTAAAAAATTGCTATAAGCAAAGCGCCAAAGCTAGCCTACAAAATAAAGGTTTGATATTAAGTCTAATTTGATACCTAGTTGTCTCTTGCCTTTCCTAGCAAACTAGCTTAATCATACACCCATACCCCTATATATGGGAGACTAGACTTATATATGTTGTCTTTTGCAAATTAATTATTGCAGATTCCATTGAGTGCCCTAGTCAACATCTACTTAAATATTCCAAATCATCTTCTTCCCTAATTGGATTTCTTATACTGGTTTTGATATTTTGTTAAGCTCCTTACCAACAACTTGTAATTCAAGCGCGCGATAGGAGCTCAATTCTTTTTAAGTAAAATTTTTGAAGTCACACCTTATGAATAATATATAATAACATCTATTAAAAGAATTCTTTTAAAATAGGTTTGAATACAAGACATAGACAAATAATTTCGCGGATAGTGTTTAATTTGGCCTTATGTTTAATTGTGATTGTTGTGTATATTAGTGGGTCACCCATCATGTAACTGTTGTAAGTCAAGCTAAGCACGCTTAGCCACAGAGTTTTTTTACTATCTGGTTGTCATATTTTACTTAAAACCAATTGGTAATAAATAGGTATATATTAATCATTTAATCACATCCCTCCATAGTAAGCCACATTGTTATATCTCAAATTGAGCAAGGGCAGCATGCCTGACTCGATATTTAATTAGCCTCCTCACCCACTAATCCTCGTAGTGACTGTTGTAAGTCAAGCACACCCAAACACACCATGCGGCCATGCTACACCTTTCCTTGTATAAACAAATTCGGATGATGATGGCTATTACACAACCACACAGGAGTAAAGTGAATAGGATTTGCTCAATGTACACTTTTTGAGTAGTGATTGTGACTATTCCTAATCACCTAAATAAATAGTTATATATATATATATATATATATATATCACAAAACACCTAACTAAATGTGACATGTTGTACAATACATTTATTGAGCTTTATGCGTGCTCTACAATACATACCTTATAAAATTTCTTGAAATAAATATAGTTATTGCATAGTTGTGATTATTTGAATTATAAGCATGTACGGATTAATTTCTTAAAGCAATTGTTTTGCTATAAATTTATCATATCTAGGTAGCTCCATCATCATTTGATTTATTTAAAATGAAAGAAAATGAAATATCAATTGCTTACAAGGAATCCATAAGGGTGTTATTGAGTTGATGGGTTGATGTGAATCTATTCTTTTTTTTTTTTTAAATTGCACGCTCTCCAAAGGCTTCATCACTCCAACCTGAGTAAAGGCGATAAATTCAGAGATGTGTTTCAAATGACCCACGACAAAGCTAATTTATTAATCTTTGGTAGGATTTTTTTTTTCTTCCCAAAAGATCTTAACACAGAGGCTAGAACTTTACTTATTGTGCACTTTGAAAAGTTAGGTTGTTCCCACACTACCGCTAGTGAGACTCGATCCCTAGTATTTCTTTCCAAAATTCACCCATGTGATCAACTGAGCTGCACATTCGAACCTTGTTTTTTAACCATATGTCTTGGGTGCAACTATCTTAAAAGTCGAAAGCGATTCTCATTACCGTCTAGGATATGCGATTATAATTAATTGGCTAAACCTCACCAATACTCTATTATTATGAAATATTTCAGATAAATACTCAAAAATAAATTTGTATGGATCAGATTTAAAGTCGTGAATTATTTTATTTATATTTACAAGAAATATGAATCAATCAAAAGCATCAATGGGTACACTATATATTTAATTTGGCTCCCAATCTTTTTTTTTTTTTCCCTTTAAACAAATGCATTGAATTGCTTTATATATATTTGACCAGTCAGCACTCATAATTATATGGATCCTTATATTAATACTGAGGGGGCAATCAATCTGAGAAGATCATTATGCACTAATAAATTGCATTAGGGACACTAAGATTCCCAGGACTGCACAATCTCAAAGTCTAACTTTTTCTATGTGTTGGCAAACTTGGAAAGGATATGTAAATGACCCTCAGACCTCAGTGCACACATTTCCATCTCAGCTATGATGCAATGCAACTAATCACTAATAAGTTCCAAGGCGTGCATTAGAGATTATGATGAGAGAGGGGGGCCATAATGCATCCACTTCACCAACCACTAATAATCTCATCATACGAAAAAAATATACAAAATATAATAAATGAATAAATTAAAGAAAATTTTGAACCCCCCCCCCCCCCCCCACTATTTAATCAGTTTCATAATCATTTTATTTATTTTGTTTTGGGAGAGATTCCATTTTTTATTTAATATTTTATGCAAGCTCCAACTCATTTAATTCGAATTTCATATTAATGTTTTTCCTAACTAACAGATTGTTTCGGAAGCTAAGGATGATCGAATGAGTAAAACATAATTCTTGATGGATATTTATATAATATATAAATGGTTGAAATTGTATGTTAAGATATGACTATTAAACATATATAATATTTTGGTGTTGTGGAATTGAAACTATTATTTTATGCTTGGTACAAACTGTATTACTTGTTCATCAATAATGTTGGTTATTGAGAAGAATTATGTTGCGTTTGTTTATGGACTTTGTATTTTACTATGAGATTTGATACGCATTACTATATTTGTGTGCATATTTTTGTTATCCTATTACTATTCGATTCAAATCCTTGAGTAATTATAAAACTTATTACCCGTTTTATCCCTAACCTCTGAACAATGGAATAAAAACTGAGCAAGAAAAAATAAAAATAAGAAAATAAAAAGATCATTGTCATCTATTAAATATGCATGGAACTTTAATATGTGTGTGTGCACTTAATTTAATTATTTATTATTCATCACCAAACAAAGATACTTCTTATACTTAATCTTATCTAGTTCATACTTGATAAGATAAATTCTTCTATTCATGAGATGAAGATCCATTGATGTTTTTTTTTTTCTTTTTTTGATAACTCAGATTTTCCAGGTTTGCAGAACTATACTTTGAATCCTATGAACCCATCTCCAAGCACAATATAATATAGTTTCAATTCGAACCTACATCCTATTGCTGGAAGCAAGTATTAAGGGCCAGTTTAAAAAGTAGAAAAATGACTTCTGGAATATGAGTCATTTTCAGGAATTTAGTTTCAATAGTGTTTGGATGTATTCTGGAAAACTGTCTTTGTGTGTTTGGTTCATTTTCTGGAAAATGAGTATAATTGTATAATTATATATTTTTATTATGTTAGGAACTCCTTGTATTGAGATTTAATTTTGATGATACCAAAAATAGGAGTTTAGATCCCCAATTTTACTCAGTCAAGTATAGGACGAATACATGGTCGAATCATTGTAATACTATAGGATTCGTGTTCTTCAGCTCGTTATTGAAAGAAGACCCGAAGGCCGAAGACTTGAAGACCGAAGACATGAAGAACGGAAATTAGGTAATGCGTAATTTAGTTTCGTTATTGGTCCTCGACTATTAGGTAATGCGTAATTTAGTCTCTCAATAATGAAAGTACCCAATTTAGTCCTCTAACTTGTAAAATTATGCCCAATTTGGTCCTCCGTTACAATTGTCATCCATATGCCGTTATAAAGAGGGGCAAAAACGTCATTTTC